>JBAMBL010002046.1:0-163357 GCA_037043405.1 Drosophila subquinaria
GTAGCGCATGTAGCATGTGACTCAATATTAAGATATAATTTAGAAATTGGAAATGTCGGTTCCACACCGACATTCGTAACTAGAATCAGGGAAGAAGTATCACTGCGACGGCAGTCCGCGCTAGTGACGAAAGCAGCACGAAGGGTGCGAAGGCGACTAGCATATATACACAGGAAGAATGGAAAATTTGCTATGACTGTCCGATCAGGTCGAGTTATATACCGATCGAAAGGTATCAATTTAACTTACAAATGTGCATACTAAGACTTTTGAAAACTCACCTGGTTCGTGAGATAAACAGGTGTAAGTGGAAGGGGCAAAATTTAAATGATTGGAGCTAGTGGGGCCGTTGGAGCCTTTTGGTCAACATTTTTAATTTTTTAATATTTCTCATAAAAATACGCGTCGAATGACACCTCAATCATCAAAATCCGACTACTGGTTCAAAAGATAAATTATTTTGAAATTTCTCAAAACGAGATGAAAAGTCAGTCTGTTTGTTTGTTTGTTTGTTTGTCTGTTTGTTGGTTTGTTTGTTTGTATCAGTGTTTAAAAAACTGCAGTCGCAATATTTTTGCTTTTCTCTGCTTCGACTGCCTGCGACTTTTCAATATTAACAGTTGCTTCTGCTTTTGCTTCCGAAAATTTCAGAAGTCGCAGTCGAAGCAGCAGCAGAAATCAAAAAGCTACAAATATCAAACAGCAAGAACAGTCGCCGTTTTTCGTTTTACGTTTTTTGCTTTTTGCTGTGCTGCTGCTTTCGCTAATGCGCGTTAGTCGAAGCTGCAGCAACCGATCGGCTGCCGAAAGTCGTTGGCAGTCGCAGTCGGGAAAAGCTGTCGGCTCGACTGTTTGCTGCTTTTGATAATTGCTGCTTTTGATATTTGCTGCTATTGATATTTGCTGCTATTGATATTTGCTGCTTTTGATTTTTGTCGCTTTTGATTTTTGTCGCTTTTGCTTTGCAGCCGCAGTCGCCGTCACGATCAATTGTGCGTTGATTTTAATTTGATGCTTTTGATTTTGCCTTTAGCCTACTTGCCTAGTTCTGGGAGTATATGACTTTTTAGAATTATTTGACAATTTATTTGCGTTAATTGTACTTCTTGTACTTTTTATTGTTTTTTTTTTCAAATTTTTTTGTATCGTATAAAAAGAAATCAATACTCGTATATATCAAAACAAAGTTAATTAAAAATAAAAATATAAAAATGGTAAATAATATTTTTTTTCTTATAAACATAAAATATTTAACTAATATTCATTCAAAATCACTTAGAGTATATTCTTCTTCATTTTCAAAAAGTTTCAATGTGTCGATGGCTGTGTCCCAAAAGCTGGGATTTAATTTCACCAGCAATATATTTTCCAGAACATCCTGGCTTAAACGATTGCGGTAGTCTGTAAGCACCAATCTTAGAGTAGAGAATGCTCGTTCAATCGACACCTGTTTCAAAATAAATCAATGAATAAGTAAACTCCAATTAATTAAGGCATTTACATTTACCTGAGTTGGAGGTACGGCATAGCAGACATTGCTTATTGCGTATAACTCTTGGTCGGTGTACTGTTTTCCTTTCCAAAAAGATAAAACGTCTGTGTCAATCCTTTGAAAAGGAAGTTGCAGATTTTCGATTTTTGAATATACGTCGATTGTACTGTCGACTTCCGTTAAAACACCTTGCTTTAAGTACGCATCCAATAATGCATCCTCCTCGTCAAAAAAATGGTTTTGAAGTTGATTTGAGCTAGAACTCGGCGTTGTGCACAAATTACCAGTAGGGTTAATACTATTAATTCTGTCCCAAATGGATTTTAAATGACTTATTGCGTCAATTTTTTGTTGTGATGACAGTATATGTTGAAATCGGGGATCCAAAAACAAGCACGATATTACAAATTTATTATTTAACAATTTTTTTGTTCGCTTTTCTATCGAATTTAAAATTTGGTTCCCAATAGTTTTTGCTAATTGTTGATTTGAATTCATTACTATATTTTCTGTAGAAATTTTGAGCTTTAGCCATTGCGCGTGAAAGTTGCTGTAATGTAATTGTTCTTCTTGAAATTTTTTTATTGTTTTTTGCAAGGGATTAAAAACGTTGCAAAATGTCTCTATAAAATCCCAAAACGAGGAATTAAGGTCAAAATTTTCTTCGTCTGATTTGTTTTTAATGGATTCAATTTTACCTAAAATATCCTTAGCATCCAACAAATTTCTTAGCATAGTATACGTTGATACCCATCTGGTTATGCAATCTAGTTGCGGCATTTTCAATTTTTTCAATTCAAAAATTTCTCTGTATCCATTCGATGATTTCCTTATGTATTTTGTCATATTGCGACAATTAAACAAGTATTTTAGCATGTCCGATGATATCACCGCATCAAGAGCAACCAGCTGTGCTGTATGTGCAGCACAGCGACAAACTTGTGTATTGCCTATTAATATAGCTGGAACTGTTTCTATTGAATCAATTTTTTCCAAGTAATCGCCGTTGGTGCATGCTTCGTCGTCCTCTTAAATATTTTGCTCGGAAACAAATGATAATATATTCGTTGTTTTAAGCATATTTGCTCCGTTATCAGAATTAATGGAGACTATTTAATTAATATTATATTTGTCTAGCACTTTGACCACTTCAGCGCAAGATTTTTGGCTCCGCTCGATCCTGTACCTTTCAGCTCGACCATTCCCAAAATTATTGATTTTATTTGATCCCCTCTTATGTATGGTGCACTTATTCCAAAAATATTTCTCGACATCCGCGTTGCAATGTCTATTTTTTATGTTTAACCTCACTGTTTTTGTGAGCTCTTACATTATTTGCCACTGTTTCCAATGTTTTTTTGCAGTTAAATAAATTCAATGTCATTTTTTTTCCACCTGCAGCTTTTAAACCTTCACAAATTGGATCCACGATATTCCTTATGTTTTGTGAATTTAAAACATTAAAAGGAATGCAGTCTTCCGTTACTAATCCAATATAAGATCAAAGCAGCTCTTTTTTATTTACTTCTAATTTAATTTTTTTTTCATATCGTTTTTATTGAGGAACTTGTTGATGAGGTCTCACAATTCTCAAGACTTAATTTAAAATTATTTTGTGCTGTTTTAATAAATGGGATTTTAAATTCGACAGTCTGTTATTTTTAAGAGAGGCTTTGCATATATTACACATTGCAAGACCCTCGTCTGCCTTGTTTTGAAAATGCTTCCACACTTCACTTGATGCCATAGCTGAATGAACATGCGTGGCTCTGGCTGCAGACTTCTTAAAACTAATATCAAAAGCATCAAATCAAAATCAACGCACAATTGATCGCGACGGCGACTGCGGCTGCTGACCGAAAGCAAAAGCGACAAAAATCAAAAGCAGCAAATATCAATAGCAGCAAATATCAATAGCAGCAAATATCAAAAGCAGCAAATATCAAAAGCAGCAAACAGCCGAGCCGACAGCTTTTCCCGACTGCGACTGCCAACGACTTTCGGCAGCCGATCGGTTGCTGCAGCTTCGACTAACGCGCATTAGCGAAAGCAGCAGCACAGCAAAAAGCAAAAAACGAAAAACGGCGACTGTTCTTGCTGTTTGATATTTGTAGCTTTTTGATTTCTGCTGCTGCTTCGACTGCGACTTCTGAAATTTTCGGAAGCAGAAGCAGAAGCAATAGCACATGAAATTAAACTTACTGCAGTTTTTTAAACACTGGTTTGTATAGATCAAATCGTTGATTTAGCTTAGAAGTTTGAATGAGGACTTGTTCCCGCTCAAAAATCTAGAAACGTTTGTTCTACGACTTTTTGAAAATTGCTAGTTTAGCGGGAAATTGCTAAAAACCGCTAAAATTGAAACCCCCATAGCATCCAAACGATAGAAGCTACAGATATGATCTATATGTCGTTGGAAAGGTATTTCGAGGCATACCTTCAACGTTTATTTTTTATTTAAAAAGTTAGAATGGGAATAGGACAGCAGCTGCAAAGTGTCATAGCAGCCAGAGTTGAAGAGTGCTGTTAGATTTTGTGCTGGGCATGTGTGTTTGTAAAGGGGACCTGTGTTGCCAGACAGTTTGTTTTAGATGTACAAACAATAAACAAAATTGACAAAGCTATACTGTCAAAAAATATTGCAATTTTAAAATTTCTGATGTCTTATTCAAAAATTTCTGATATCCCATAAAAAAAACCTCTTTACGAGGTAAAAGTCTAGTGACGAAAACATTTTCATGCCCCAAAATTTCTGATATCCAATTTTGTGACGAATAATATTAAGTTTTACACATAAATTATTTTAAACAACATTTTTGCGTTCGGCACTGCGCAAAACAGTGAGTTTTATTTGGTCTGAAGAATTGGGACATTTTAGCGCAATGTGCCGAGTGCAAAAATTTTGTTTAAAATAATTTATGTGTAAAACTTAATATTATTCGTCACAAAATTGGATATCAGAAATTTTGGGGCATGAAAATGTTTTCGTCACTAGACTTTTACCTCGTAAAGAGGTTTTTTTTATGGGTAGCACACTATCCTGCATACATATACCCACAAAAAAAACCTCTTTACGAGGTAAAAGTCTAGTGACGAAAACATTTTCATGCCCCAAAATTTCTGATATCCAATTTTGTGACGAATAATATTAAGTTTTACATATAAATTATTTAAAACAAAATTTTGGCACTCGGCACATTGCGCTACAATGTATCAATTCTTCATACCAAATAAAACTCATTCACTGTTTTGCGCAGTGCCGAATGCAAAAATTTTGCTTTAAATAATTTATATGTAAAACTTAATATTATTCGTCACAAAATTGGATATCAGAAATTTTGGGGCATGAAAATGATTTCGTCACTAGACTTGTACCTCGTAAAGAGTTTTTTTTTGTAAGACATCACCCTGATAAGTAGGTGCCTTAAGCCACACCTAAGTAACTGGCATGTCTCTATGGAGGAATTTATGTCTGACCATAGAATCATCCTCTTTGAGCTGCAGGTCAACATGGACAGTAGAACACCAGCACGCAACAAAGACAAACTGGAAAAAGTTTAAAGCGACCCTACAACTCAATCTATCCAATGAAAGGACAGGTTTACCCCGTTCACAAGTGGAACTAGAAAGTGTTGTAGGCAATATAAACAGCAGCATAACAAATGCCTTTGAAGAAAGCTGTCCTCTTGGAAGGAAGCGCAAGGAAACAGATGCCCCTTGGTGGAACGATAGCCTCGAGAGGCTTCGACTCACCACCCGTCACCTCTTCAACAGAGCGAAGAGAGACGGGTTATGAGACTCTTACCGTGAAAGCCTTACCTCCTACAACAAGGAGATCAGAATGGCCAAGCGGAAGAACTATCGCGAATTCTTCGAAAGTATAGAAAGCACATCCGAAGGTGCCCGGTTCCATAGGGCACTTTCGAGACGCACGCCAGAGGCTAATTTAGCCCTAAAACGAAGGGATGGCACCTTCACTGGCAGTAGAATAGCAAAACTAGAGCTATTGTTTGAGACACACTTCCCGGGAACATATCTAGGCTAGTGTCTGCCAACTGGAAAATTGCCAAGTCGAAAGTCACAACAGAACGATCACAATGAGCAATTGGTACTTTCCAGCCCTACAAATCGCCAGGCCTTGATATGATACCACCATCCTTTCTACAGCAGGGGCAGGATATACTCCTTCCATCCTTAGGAAGGCAATGATAAGCAGCCTTGCACTCGGATACATACCAAGTGCGTGGCGTAGAGCTAGGGTGGTCTTCATCCCCATGGCAGGAAAGAAAGATATCACCAGTCCCAAGTTCTTCAGACCCATCAGCTTGACATCTTTTTTGCTGAAAACGCTGGAAAATCTGGTGGACCATTAGATAAGAAGTATTCTTCTGGTGCCATCCCCGCTGCAACCAACGCAACATGCATACAGAGCTGGCCGATCCACGGACACGGCACTTTATCAACTACACCGCACTCTAAGCACAGTAGTTGACAATAAGGAGGTGGCCGTTTGCGCCTTCCTGGACATAGAATGTGCCTTCGACAATACATCTCACGATGCTGTCAAGGCTGCCCTGGCCAGGAGGGGCCTAGACACAGCCACATGCAGATGAATTTCTTCACTGCTGGGGTCTAGACAAGCCACGGCAACAGTTCAAGATAGCACTGTTACTGTCACAACCACAAAAGGTTGTCCTCAAGGGGGTGTTTTGTCTTCACTTCTTTGGAGTCTGTTAGTAGGTGAACTAATCCAGAAACTTGCCGGCTATGGAATTCAATGTCAAGGCTACGCTGATGACATTGTCATCATAGCACGAGGCAAGTTCGAGGATACACTCTGCGACATTGTACAATTGGGACTACGGATAACGAATGATTGTTGTGGAGAGGTGGGCCTCAACCTCAACCCCGCCAAGACAGTCATCGTTCCCTGCACTAAAAGGTACAAGTTGCAGAGATTGAGGCATATAACAATTAAGGAGGTTAAGTACCTAGGAGTCACTTTCGACAGTAAACTTAACTTCGGCCCCACGTACAAAATGCGATAGCAAAGTGCACTCGAGCACTTTACGCCTGTCGCAGCATAGCCGGGAAATCATGGGGCACATCACCGAAAATTATTAGATGGCTATACCTTATGGTAGCCAGGCCAATGCTCACATACGGAGCAATAGCCTGGGGTGACAGAGCCCAACTCGTCACCGTCAACGGATGGCCTGCGTATGTATGACGGGAGCTATGAGCACCTGTCCGACAACGGCCATAGAACTCCTAATGGAGCTCACGCCACTCCATGTATTCATTAAACTGCAACAAAGGGCGACTCTGCTAAGGATAGCACGAGAAGGGGTGGGAAGCATCCTTAGCCACAGATACGCAGAATTGCTATCAGGTGGTCTTCCCCTACTATTACAGCCAAGGGACGAGATGACTGCCGAGCTTATGTTCGAGCAGAATTTCAAAGTGAACCTGAGCAGTAAGAAGGACTGGACAACACTAGATGAAGTCCATCCAATGGGTCAACACACAGTCCAAGGCACAGGACTTGGAGTTGTAGGCCCTCGGATATCTTATAATGAATCTCTAGGAACATATACCAGCATCTTCCAGGCTGAGTTATGTGCAATAAGGAGGTGTGTTGATCTTAATCTCAAACGCAACTATCGGAATAGAGACATAGCCATTCTATCTAGTCAAGCAGCTCTCAATGCACTCAGCAAGGCGAGTATAACGTCTTAAGTAGTGCATGAGGTGCGAAAGAAGCTAAACCAACTGGGATCACATAATAGGCTTACCCTAAGATGGATCCCAGGCCACAGGGATTTAGCAGGAAACGAGGCAGCTGACAGACTAGCCAGAATGGGTGCATGCAGGCCCCTAATAGGTCCTGAACCGTTTTGTGGAATTGGAAGACACACAATCCGGGAATAACTACGAAAAGAGGAGAGGCGACTTCAGCAGTTGCATTGGACGGAGACAACAGGTCTAAGGCAAGCCAAATAACTCCTAGGTAGCTACAACCCAAAGCGGTTTAAGCAAGTAATCACATTGGGTAAGAATAGACTCAGAATACTCACCGGTCTTTTGACCGGGCATTGCAAACTGAGAAGTCACATATCAAAATTAGTAATTGTAAGCAGTGGAACCTGCCGGTTTTGCAATTGCGAGGAGGAATCCTCGATGTACATACTAGCAGAATGCACTGCTCTATCTAGACGTAGATGTAGTTTTCTTGGAAAACATGTCCTGCCGAAGGAGGACGTAGCAGACCTCAACCCGGTAAAAATTCTCGACTTCGTGCGAGAACTAGGGTTGATGGATGCGCTATAAGCTCAGAAGGTGGCACAATAGATCCAAAGGGTCGCAGTGCAGATTTCCCCATTATAATAATAATAATAATAATTTATTCCAATATAGAAACTATATGTTCATCCTATTGAATTTCTTCTAGCTTATATTGCTTAAATAAAAAAAAAAGTTTTCCGTAAAAACACTTGATTTCAGACGGATCGTTCATATGACAGATATATGATATGGTGGTCCGATCCGGCTGATTTTTATACATCATCTTACTATTTATTATTATTATTAATAGGGGGAGCCTGCACTGCGACCCTTTGGATCTACAGAGGTGGTCAAAAGTATTTACACAACGTGCATTTTTTTGAGCTTTCAACTTTGATTGCTTATTGCTGCTGCTTTGGTACTCAGATAACAAAATAACGGTTATTGTCGTGTTTCTACATCTATGCAGAAGTAAATGAAAGAAATATTAGAAATTTTAACTGTTCATGGGCTTAAAAAACAAGCATTGAACTGATGCTTATCAGTTGTCAAAAGTTTTTACACACATTTATTTTTCGTCAAAATTATTTACACACAACTTATTGAATTTTTTTTCATGTTAAATATTCAATTTAAAAAAATTATTTTATTACTATATTATTAACCCAACTAATGTCTAGTTATACCGACCTTGGCATCAATGACAGCTTGCAACCTGGCTAGTATTCACTTAGCCAAGTTGGGCGCAATATCAATAGTCAGTTTAGACAAAATTTCACTTATTTTAGCTATAGTTTCGACGCACTACCGATCTCTATAAATGTTCCTCTGGTTCTTAACGAAAGTCCAAACATTTTCCGTGATGTTAAGTTTGGGGCTTTGTGTGGGCCAGGGTGGAACCGCTTGATTAAGGTCTTATTGGTATTCGACCCTTTTGGCATTGAGCCCTGTACCGCTGTAAAATAGAGTCATACTACTCTAAAAATAGTCTACTACTGACGTAAAAGCATGATCAATTAAGAAATGGAGATATCCGGATCGATTTGGAAGGTCCTCTATCGGTAGCAAGCCTCCAAATCCATTGTAACCCCGACATTCCCTGAGCATCACTATGCCACCACCAAGCCTGTTGATTGGCCTTTTGTTGAAATTAGTTCTGTTTGAATATTTTATGGACAGATGAGGCTGAATTTCTGTTCCAAGGATCATTTGCTAAGCACTTTATGCATATACGGAAACAACAAAAGGATTATGCCATCCAGCCAATCAACAGGCTTGGTGGTGGCATAGTGATGCTCAGGGGATGTCTACAGCACTTTGATATCGCGTTCTTTACATGGGAGCTGAAGTTTAATCTACTGTCAAAAATGACTCCTAGATATTTAACTTCTTTGCTAGATTCTATTATGTTATTTGCTAACATTATTTGCCTCATTCTCTGCAGCTTGTACCTTTTGGTAAAGGGAACGATGACCGTCTTGGCTGGGTTGAGGTTGAGGCCCACCTCTCCACACCAGTCACTCGTTATCCGTTAACCTGACTGTACAATGTCACAGAGCGTTTCCTCTAATTTGCCACGTGCTATTATGACAATGGCATCG
Source organism: Drosophila subquinaria (assembly GCA_037043405.1). Lineage (NCBI taxonomy): Eukaryota > Metazoa > Arthropoda > Insecta > Diptera > Drosophilidae > Drosophila > Drosophila subquinaria. The sequence goes on from JBAMBL010002046.1 coordinate 9,379, forward strand.
GCATAGCCTTGACATTGAATTCCATAGCTGACAAGTTTTCGAAGTTGTTCGTCTACTAGCAGACTCCAAAGTAGTGGAGGTGGAGTTTGCATCAAAAGAGTACTTCTTATCTTGTAGTCCACCAGCTTCTCCATCGTTTTCAGCAAAATCAATGTTAAACTGATGGGTCTGAAGGACTTGGGGCTGGTGATATCTTTCTTCCCTGCCTTGGGGATGAAGAACACCCTAGCTCTACGCCATGCCCTAGGTATACAGCTGCGCTCATGAAAATAGGAGTGCAGATGACCTGCACCTTTAAGATCGATTAATCCTACTATAGAGATCATTATGGGACAAAAGCTTTTTATATTGGTTAAATCTAATTATTTTCTCATATTTTACCATCTTTTTTTTTTTAATTTTGTTAACATTTTTTAAAATTTGTTGTATAATAAAAAAATATTGCTAAACTGTGCCGCTCACTGAAATAGGAGTGTTAACAAAAAAAATTAAAAAATCTAACATAACTCATTAATTAACTTAATTATACTAAAGAACATTTTGGTTATGCCCTAACACTTGGTTATATATCCTTTATTGGCTATTCCAGCCTCGCATCTACGTAGCATGGAGTCGCCCAAGTCCTGCCAACGCTTGAGCGGAATTTTCGCCCTTTTCTCTTCAACAACCTGCCAAACCTGCGACTTAGAAGACCCGAATCGTTTTGAGACATTACATCTGATGTCTCCCTATAAGTTTCAAGTGGGGTTTGGGTCCGGGGACTGAGCTGGCCACGGCATTGGGTCGATCCTTTCCTGGCAAGCTCGGTTTTCGGCCGGTTTGCTGGTGGATTTGGATCGCTATCCTGCTTGAATGTCCAGTTTAAGGACATATTCCAACTGGCTTATGGCAGCATAACATTCCTCAATATATTGACGTACAGATTTTGGTTCGTAATCCCCTCGATCATATGTACTGAGCCCATACTGCTATACGAAAACAAAACCCATACCATGCTTGAACTGGCCACCGTACCTAACACTCTTGGCCCTATGATTTGGAAGATTCTCCGTATTGGTGGTCAACTGACAAACTGCATAGAGTCTATTCCACCAAATAAGATCATTTGGACTCATCTGTCCAAAGAATATTACGCCATTTTGATATTGGCCAGTTCAAGCATGGTATGGGTTTTGAAATGTTAACAAAATTAAAAAAAAAAGATGGTAAGTTATGAGAAAATAATTAGATTTAACCAATATAAAAAGTTTTTGTCCCATAATGATCTCTATAGTAGGATTAATCGATCTTAAAGGTGCAGGTCATCTGCACTCCTATTTTCATGAGCGCAACTGTATATCTGAGTGCAAGGCTACTAATCATGATCCTTCTAAGGATGGGGAGGAGTATGCACTGCCCTTGCTGTAGAAAGGATGGTGATATCATGTCAAGGCCTGGCTATTTATAGGGCTGGAAAGTACCAATTGCCCATTGTAATCGTTCTAGTGTGACCGTCGACTTGTCAATTTTCCAGTCGGCAGACACTGGCCTAGACATGTTTCTTGCTTAGACTGTATCTTCCCGGGAAGTGTGTCTCAAACAAGAGCTCTAGTCTCGCTAAACTGCTGCTAGTGAAGGTGCCATCCCTTCGTTTCAGAGCTAAATTTGCCTCAGGCGTACGTTTCGAAAGTGCCGTTTGGAATCGGGCACCTTCGGTTGTACTATCTATACTTTCGCAGAATTCGCGATAATTCTTCCGCTTAGCCTTTTTTATCTCCTTAAGCCGGGTATCCACCACCGCGGAAAATAAAAATTTCTGCCAAACTTCATATAAAAAAAACGTAGGCAGAAACTTTTCGTTTTCAATTTCGTTGCTTGAGTATCCAGCAACTTGAACGAAATCCACAAATAAATATCGATTAATGGCCTATCGACAGCGTTTGTGGAACGAGAGAACAGCTGATGCACAGCTCAGGAATATATTGCCGACAATTATTTCGCTAGTGTCGATTGAAATAATGGAAGAAAAAATTGTCCGCAAAACCAAAAAGTGAGATGAAACTGTTTTTGCAACAATATATGCCGCCACCAACACAATCACTTCATCGTCAGAGTTCAATTTATTAATTTTTTTTAAATTAGTTGAACTTTCAAAATTGGCGCTGTTACAAAACACAACTGATTCGACAAAGTGACCATGCATGTTTTAGGTTAATCGTCACACGCTTTACGTATATGGGCACACTGTTGTATTTATGTTCCATAGCCACGAAATAATTAGCAAATTCCTAACATAAAAATTTCGCGGTGCTGGAGACAGGCCTTTATTGTAGGAGGTCAGGCTGGCACGGTAGGAGTCCCAAATCCAGTCCCTTTTTGCTCAATTGAAGAGGCGACGGGTGGTGATTCGTAGCCTCTCAAGCCTATCGTTCCACCAAGGGGCGTCTGTTTTTATGCGCTTCCTTCCAGAAGGACAGATTTCTCAGATTTCTTCTTGTTATGCTGCTGTGAATATTGCCTACAACTTTGTCAAATTATAATTGTGCACGGGGTATACCCGTCTCTTCATTGGAAATATTGAGCTGTAGGGTCGTTTTAAACTTTCCCCAGTTTGTTCTTCTAGGTTTACGGGCAGGTGTGCTACTGTCCGTATTGACCTGCAGCTCAAAGAAATTAGATTCCTCCATAGAGACATGCCAGTTACTTAGGTGTGGCTTAAGGCACCTACTTATCAGGGTGATGTCTAATACTTCTTCCCTGATTCTAGTTACGAATGTCGGTGTGGAACCGACATTTCCAATTTCTAAATTATATCTAAATATAAAGTCAAGAAGGTACTCACCTCTTGTGTTTGTGTCTGTGCTTCCCCAGACCACATGGTGTGCATTGGCATCACATCCGATGATCAGGGGGAGCTTCCTCCTGGCGCAGTGCTCCGCCAGCCCAACGATTTCCGTTGGTGGACATGTTCCATCGCCAGCAAAGTACGCCGAGGCCAACACAGTGTTGCATGCGCTGCCAGCCGTCTGCACGGCTATTGGAACGCAGTCCCTGCTTAGGAATTCTGAAAGAATAGTATAGTTAATACATTTTCTCACCATTATGCACGTTCTTGGTACTGGGTCTCTTTGGTCCCAGATTACCTTTGAGTCCGCTGTGTACAGGCCTTTGATGCCATTGTTGATCCATGGCTCCTGTACCAACGCTAGCCCAAGGTGTTGGTTGGTGAACATCCTGGCTAGGACGGCCGAGGCCGCCTTCGCACGGTGGATGTTCACCTGGGCTAGCTTAGTGCTGATGACTTGCGTCATCGCACTATAATAGCGGCTCCATTTCACATGACGAGGAGGGCCGGGAGTTCCCCTCGTCATCGCGAGACGTCAGAGTGACGTCCGCTTCTTCCAGTTCGCCTTGCAACTCCTGGGACGACATGGCCGGCTGCTGGTCCATCTCCTCAACTGCAGCGGGATCCAGTGTGAGATCCCCCAGATCTTCGTCCTCGGCAAGATCCTCCAATGAATTGGAAGGACCTGCCGGACAGACGCTGGACACGCTCGCTGCCGGGGACGGCTCCGAATTCTGTCCCGCTGGAGGGAGGTCCTCGCTTGCGGGTGCGGTTTTATCCGCCGTCTTTTTCAGTCCGCTAACGGTGATTTTCCCGAAGCGGAAGAAAAGTTGGTGACCTCTGGTCACTATGTCGTTCCTGGCCATCTCATCGATGCCAAGTACCAGAAGGGCACCTCCTCCTTCCTCCTTCCTAGAGATGACACTCCATTCCTGAGTCTCGATCTTGTTCTGGTTGCTCAGCATAACCAGCAAGTCGTCCGTTTCTCTGTCCGTACTTCTCGGCAGGTAGATCGTGATGGTATGGGGTGACGGTATGTCATCCCCCATCCTACAATCAAGGGGTACACCCTTCCAGGAATGTAGCTGTGATGCTACCGTCGCCAGCCAGTCTGCCGAGTTCTGGTCTGTGCACTCAATGACCAGGTAGCCTACCCGGAAATGAATTCCAAGGAAGGAGACGGCAGTGTCCCATCCTGTCAGTATGACCTGATCTAGGATGGCCTCCTCAAGCGCGGAAAGGTCCCCGCGACTGAGAATTACCTGGGGATACTCCGCAGGCAACACGGCCACTTTCACCTTACTCGCGACAGCCGCGTAGGATGCGCGAGGCTCAGTGGGCGCCGAGGAGGTGGACTTCCTGGCTGTTGGTTCAGCTGCTGCTGCTGCTGCTGCTGACGTGCTGGGGCGCTCATCCAGAGCTTCCTGCCGTCCTGATTTTGGAGCTTTGTGCTCTGCTCTTACAGGTGTCACTGCTTTGGGTCTCTGAGCAGTTGGCTCCGCCGCGCGAACCCTTTTAGGGGTGTCGGTTGGCGGTGTAAGCGCACTGCTCGACCTTTTGGCAGGTGTCCTGTTATCGGATGTCGTCGGTCTCGGCTCTTTGGCCTTGGCGAACGCATCCTCCTGCGACATCCCCTGCTGGAGGTACCGGAGGTACCACTTGGTCCTTGAACCACAGAGACTACGTCTGTTGGGGTCATCTACCCCACCCGGTTCTCCTCGGCCCGGCAGAGGATTCCTTTTCCATGGCAGGCGTTGTTCCTGCCGTGTGTCAGCGGCTAGTGCCGGACGCAACGGTCGGAATTGTCCTACCGTGCTCCTTTCAGCGGCTAGCGCAGGACGCATCGGTCGGGATGGTCCTACCGTGCTCCTTTGCGAGTGTTTCCGCGATGCTTGAAGACTTGGCCGTCTTTGCTGTGCCGGTGGCACTCTCCTATTTGAGCCCGGAGCTTGGCTACGTGGAGGATGGTCTACCACGTTGGAGGGCCGCTCCCTATCAAGGTTGCGGTCCTCAAAGTGTCTGGCAACACTTTCCGCAGATAGGTCCTGCGGGAGTTTCAATTTGTTAGTCCTTTTATCCATAAAAAGTTTCGTTTAGCGCGACAAGGGTGAGGTCCATCCGAGCAGAGGTCCGCATGCCCGGATAAGGCTGATTAGAACAGGCGGTCGCCACTTGCCTGAGCCCACCGTTAGCGACTGAGCTAGTTTTTGACCCGGGACCCAGCCAGGCTGACTCTCAGCACGGTACGAGTAACACTCTTAGTCCGGCCCGGGGTGAGATAAGGGGAAAGGAAGAGGTAGGTGCTTGTGAGGGAGTTGAGGGGTGTGTGAGGCTATGCTTTAAAGGCGGCAACACAAACGCCTTGTCGGTACGATGATCGGTATCGTACCCGCTGTTTGTCCGGGACTGCTTATTTACGGGATAGACCCGCTATTCGCAGCTAACCTCCCCGAGGGGTGGCCATTCGCTATCCGCAACCCGCGACCCGCCTGGTGGCCCCAGCTAAGCCCCCTCCGAACCATCTCACAAGTTCTTCGGAACAGGCACCCTAATATACATACATACATAAATACATTGTTTAGGATAAGCATAATTTGGAAAGAGAGTAAAACGTCACTTATGAGATTAAAAGCGAACTGTGCACAAGTGTTTTTATTTAATTCGTTGCTGCCGTCTTCAAGTAACACAAATCAGGATTGGGCCGATCAGTTCTTATTCTTCATACCTAATACAAATTATTTTTCTTTGCGCAGTCAAAAAATTATATTTTAGTAATTTATATGTATGTACTTAACATTATTCGTCAAAAAATTGGATATCAGAAATTTTCGGGCATGAAAATGTTTTCGTCACTAGACTTTTACCTCGTAAGGCTGGATATCCAGCACCGCGGAAAATAAAAATTCCTGCCAAACTTCAAATCAAACTAGTCGACGGTGCTACAGTCGAGCATTCTCGACTGTCGGAGACCCCGTACTTACTGTGAAAAAGCAAACACTGCTTAATACCAAATAATATTATTCGCGACAAATATTAATATTGTTATGTACTACAGTCGAGTGTGCGATCAAAATGTAAAAGACATAGAATATTCTCAACCTATGAATTCGGTTGAGAAAATAAAAAAGTTTCTAATAAGTCTATATTTTCGATCAATCGTTCCTATGGCAACTATATGATATAGTGGTCCGATGTTAGTCAAATTTGATCAGGATGTATAGGACTATGCCATATGCGTATTCTGTCAGTTTGGCTAAAATATCTCCATCAACAAAAAAGTGTACTATCGCTTTATTTTGGACTGATCGTTCCTATGGCAGCTATATGATATAGTGATCGGATTTCAAACAAATTTTTGTCAGGATATATGGAACCCGTATGCAAATTCTGTTGGTTTGGTTCTGATGTCTCAAAGAACAAAAATGATTTTCATACTAGGACTTGATTTTCGAAAAAGTTGTTTATACAAAAAGTTATTTTGCATCCGATTGTTCCTATGGCAGCTATATGATATAATAATCCGACTTTGACCAAATTTGGCCAGAATGTTAGAAACAGCCCCAAACATACAATCTGTGAGCTTGGTTGAGGTATCTTGAGAAACAAATAAGTCGTTCATACTAAAGGGTACTTGCATCCGATTGTTCCTATGGCAGCTATATGATATAGTAATCCGACTTTGACCAAATTTAATTAGAATGTAAAAAACAGTCCCAAACATACAACCTGTGAGTTTGGTCGAGATATCTTAAGAAACAAAAAAGTTTTTCATACTAAGCAATTCTATGACCTTTGACCCTGATTTTGACCCACTCACAGGTCGAATTTCGCAAAACGCCGTCTTATTGCACGATGAAATTATCCCATCTATGTTGTGTGAAAATTTCAACTTTCTATCTTTTACCGTTTGGGCTGCACGTTGATTCTCAGTGAGTCAGGACAAAGAGTTTTATCTACAGAGGTGTTCAAAAGTATTTTGGCACCCTTTAAAGTTAGTTGTAGCCAAATTTTGAACTTACTTTATGTAAAGTTTGGTATCAATGGAAAGGTCTTTTGAATTCCTTTCGAATAATGCAATACTCTCCTTAACCCATTAGGTACCCATTGAAATTTTTGAACATTTGTAAACGTCAACTTTTTCAACTTTTTTCGTCGATTTAAAAAAAAAAATGTTTTGATGCAAAAAGTTTCTTTAAACAATTTAAATAGTAACTGCAACAAATTTTTTTCAAATATCTCTTCGCTAGTATTTTTTATAATTGTTTGAAAATGGCAAAAAGGGACTTTTTGCATGAAAATGAGGAAAAAGGCACTTTTTGCATGAAAATGGGGAAAAAGTGCCTTCTTCACCATTTTCAAAAAATTTTAAAAAATGCTAGCAGTTACAATTTAAATTGTTTAAAGAAACTTTCTGCATCAAAACATTTTTTTTTTTTAAATGGCCACCGTTGTATATACTCGTAGACTTAAGCTTTTTCGCTTTTTCAAACAACAAATTAACATTCAAAATAGCGAAAAAAAATTTTATTTGGTATGCAGAATCAGGTTCATTTAGCGGAATGAATAATAAGAATAAGAATAATTTATGTATTAAACTTAATATCGTTCGAGACAAAATTGGATATAAGATATTTTGGGTCACAGAAATTTTTCATCGCTAGACTTTTATCTCGTAATCAAGAGAAAAGATGCACCTTCTGAACTTATTTCGCTAGTTTTCTAACCACCAAGGCACACAACACAACAAATGCTTGATATGTATGACTCCCGAAGTTGTTTATGTTTAAGATGCTTTGTTAGTTTTCCCGATTGTATTTTTCGTGCCCACCACTGCTTTAAAGTTAAAAAGCACAAAATTTGTATATCTTTCGCTTTGAAATTGACACACCTATCCTTTAAATCAGCGGTGGGCACAAAATCTGAACTCGGGAGCTCTACAACAACAACTACAACACAACAACACCTTACGCAACCCCCGACTTTGCGATCACCCAAATAATGTGCGAGCAAAAAAAAAAGGTCTTCGGCGCGGCGCGTAGCGATGTCAGCGCGCACACACTGCGCCTTTACAATGTTGTTGTTGTTTTATTGACGGTCATAAATTTTAAGTGTCAAAAATGCCTCGACTCGAGCTGCGAGGCTCGCGAGCTGTGCCTGCATTGTTGTTGCTACGGTCATAAAATGCCTCGATCGACTCGAGCTGCTTGTGCGTTGTTGTTGCTAGCTAGCTCGCGAGTTAACCGTGCATAATTGCTTTTAGACGGGCTGCTTGTGTGACGGCGCCGAATAAAGTTGGGAGAAGCCGCTAGCTCCCAGAGCCCATGCTGCCCTCCGCTGCTTTAAATAGCTATCGGCACCAACACATTCAGAAGTTTGCATTGCGTTAGTGTGAATTTTTGTTCGTCTAACAGCGGAATAACAGCGACGTAACAGAAACAAATCGTAGCAGCGACGCGTCGCGACGTGTACGTCAGTGTACGTGAGCGGCAGCGCAGTCGCCACGAAAATTTCCTATGAGATCGAGATAGGGCCGTGCCGATAGCTGCTTTAAAATAAGGCAAATAAAAAGTTCATGAAGAGATCTATCGCCGAATCAAATTATTCAAATTCAAAACAGAGTACGCATTTATAAACAATAACCAATTCTCTATCAGTATTAAAGGTATTGCCATTCAAAGCCACGCCCATTGAGATTTTTGCCCCTTGAGTCTCGTGAACGAACCTCTGTGGACCGCATTAAAAATTAGTTTTGATATCACGTTGTGACAAAAAATCCACAACTAGCCTTTGAAATAATTGTCTCATACTATCTAAAATTTTACAAATTTTCAAAAGCTAACCAGATTTTTTTAAAATTGAATTTCATCTGTGGCGATTGAATCGAACGGTTGGAGAGATACGAGTACTAGGCGTCTAATAGTCGAGTTCTTCGAATGAAATCTTCGTTTATTGAATTTCATAGCGCTACCATATGACCTTGTCTGGTCAGGAAACCTCTGAGGAATGTAAAGCTGTTTGTGTGCACCAAGATGTGTTTATAATAGGGTGATGTGCACATCACTGTCTATGGAATTCTTTCCAGCGTTTCTCTCTCTCAATCTGAGAGCCGAGAGAGCAGGTCAACACTTTAGTACGCTACCTCAGCTGTCAGCGAAAGCGCCACCTTATTTAAAAACATCTTGTGCACGTTACCATTTGGATGTCCACAATTGGTCACTTTTTAAAAAATAAGCAAACAGCCGATAATTTGAAGTAAAATTGTCAAATTGTTCATTGCAATATCTACATCTATATATTCAAAACTCTTTGTCCTGACTGACTCACTGACTGAGAATCAACGTGTAGCCCAAACGGTGAAAGATAGAAAGCTGAAATTTGCACATAACATAGATGAGATAATTTCATCGTGCAATAAGACGGCGTTTTGCGAAATTCGACCTTTAAGCGGGTTAAATCGGGGTCAAAGGTCACAGAATTGCTTAGTATGAAAAACTTTTTTGTTTCTCTACCAAACTCACAGATCATATGTTTGGTACTGTCTCTTACATTCTGACCAAGTTTGGTCAAAGTCGGATTACTACATCATATAGCTGTCATAGGAACGATCGGATGCATAGTGACCTTTAAAGTCAAAAACTCTGTTGTTGTGTGAGATATCCTAACAAAACTCACAGATCCACTCTTCTTGCTAAATTTTGTCTTTTTCCACAAATTTTGCGTTTTCCTGCCAAATTTAGCTTTTTCCCTCCAAATCACTAAATCTGACTTTTAGCCAAAGTTCAATTCCAAAGAAAAAACAGTAAAACCGCGGACAGCGGAAGTTAAATACTTCCGTTTTTTAACAAAAAATGTTATATAAATTTGTTAAACCCGAAAACTAAAGACCTTCTTTTCAATTTTTCGAGCATAGCGAGCGGGGGTTGGCATGGGTAGTATTTCATTTTCATGCCCCAAAATTTCTGATAACCAATTTTGTGACGAATAATATTAGGTTTTACATATAAATTATTTTAAACAAAATGTTGGCACTCGGCACATTGCGCTAAAATGCCTCAATTCTAATACCAAATAAAACTCACTGTTTTGCGCAGTGCCGAATGCAAAAATTTTGTTTAAAATAATTTATGTGTAAAACCTAATATTATTCGTCACAAAATTGAATATCAGAAATTTTGGGGCATGAAAATGTTTTCGTCACTAGACTTTTACCTCGTAAAGAGGTTTTTTTTATGGAATATCAGAAATTTTTGAATAAGAAATCAGAAATTTTGAAATTGCAATATTTTTTGACAGTATAGCTTTGTCAATTTTGTTTATTGTTTGTACAGCTAAAACAAACTGTCTGGCAACACTGGTCCCCTTTACAAACACACATGCCCAGCCAAAATCTAACAGCACTCTTCAAATCTGGCTGCTATGACACTTTGCAGCTGCTGTCCTATTCCCATTCTACCTTTTTAAATAAAAAATAAACGTTGAAGGTATGCCTCGAAATACCTTTCCAACGACATATAGATCATATCTGTAGCTTCTATCGTTTGGATGCTATGAGGGTTTCAATTTTAGCGGTTTTTAGCGATTTCCCGCTAAACTAGCGATTTCGAAAAAGTCGTAGAACAAACGTTTCTAGATTTTTGAGCGGGAACAAGTCCTCATTCAAACTTCTAAGCTAAATCAACGATTTGATCCAAACAAACAAACAAACAGACATACTGACTTTTCATTTCATTTTCGGAAGGCCACTAAAAATTTCAAAATCAATTATCTTTGAACCAGCGGTCGGATTTTGACGATCGAGGTGTCATTCGACGCGTATTTTTCATTTAAATAGACAAAAATAAAAAAAAGAAAGGCTTCAACGGCCTTATTAGCTCCAATCATTTAAAATTTGCCCCTCCCACTTACACCTGTTTAACTCACGAACCAGGTGAGTTTTCAAAAGTCTTAGTATGCACATTTGTAAGTTAAATTAAAGCCTTTCGATCGGTATATAACTCGACCTGATCGGATAGTCATAGCAAATTTTCCATTCTTCCTGTGTATATATGCTAGTCGCCTTTCGCACCCTTCGTGCTGCTTTCGTCACTAGCGCGGACTGCCGTCCGCAGTGATAAATTTACCAAAACAAATTAAATCGTAGCGCTTTTATACTTAAATCGAACTGTCAAATTTTTTACTGTAAGGGCCTACTTACTGGCATTAAGTCGGTTTTTTTTGTTACGGCGTCATATCGTTCACAGTGTAAATTCGATGAAATAAAAAACAGTCTGGGTATAACTCGTCGCCGACTTGCTAGCCTATCTGTCAATTGCCAAAAAGTCTGATAGAAATCGACAGTCAGTAAGATTTATATGTCTGGAACAACGACATCAGTTCATAAACTAACTGCTGTAACGAATTGCTCATAAATTGTAAATTTCAAGCAGGAGACGCAGATTAAGGTGAGAAATTATCAATTTTAAAGATTTTATGTACATTGATCATACATTATTAAAAGACGAAGGCATCGACATGTTATCGTTACGTTCCATTGGTTTACGCATGCCTGCTGCAACTACAGCTGGAATTTTGGCTGCATCTGCATGCCGTCCAGCAAATACTGCTCTCATCTTGGGTATATCCCATCGCCTCACCCATCACGATGGCACACGTGCAATGAGCGGCGAACGGGAGGTAGTTGGTTATGGCATTAACGGTTCACCCATTTATATTGACTGTCCAGACTTCCCGTTTCCGGCTATACGCTATCGTGAAGTTACCCCAGAGATATGCGCCTTACGCGAAAAAGAGCAGAGCGATTGGAAGAAGCTGTCGCTGCAGGAAATGAAGCAATTATATCGTCACAGCTTCTGTCAGACTTACTCAGAGTTTCAATACTTTACCCCTGACTGGAAATTGGTGGTCGGAATTGGTCTATGGGCCATTGCCCTTGGTGTCATGTTTTCTATGATATACAGCCTGCGGCTAGAGCGCATAACACCAGATACCTTCGAAGAAGAGCGTCGACAGGCTCAGCTGCGTCGTATGATACACTTGCAAATCCAGCCTATTACTGGACTTTCCTCCAAATGGTGCTATGCAACAAACAAGTGGAAGTAAATTTTGATGATTGTGAAATGCTGCAAAACACGATAACCATACACATACGTACATATTGCATACACGCATACACCTACAACCATACTCCCCATAACCCGGTGGTCATAAGTATTTATATACATGTTGATCATAAGAATATTAATTTGAATGTCTTTTAAACTTGTATTAAATGTCATTACCATACCTTACGAGCAATTCTTGCATTTTTTTATTATTTCCACATTTGATTATAAAAAAATGTTTTGCTCCTCTTGATAGAATCTCTGGGTGTATGAAAATCGGAAACGGACTATTTTCGTGGGCCTAAGCAAAAAGCCAGAAGCTCGGTAGGCCCGAAAAATCTCGATTTAACACATACTTTTCATATCGGTTGATAAAAAAAATTTCTTTACGTCACTGCTAATATTATTTACCGACCTCTTTAATCGATATGTTTATCAACTTTAATTTCACATGCCTATCATTAACGTGAATAAGAAGACAAAGTGACGCGGAAGTATAGCAAAGAAAAAATTCAAAACATTGTTTACAGAAACGTCTTAAAACAAGTGGAAAAGGCTATAGTCGAGCTCCCGACTATAGGATACCAGTTACTAATTGTAATAAATAAATTAAATAAATTTGTAATTGCATGGTTTTAGGCACTTACATAGCTTAAAAACTTTAATCATCCATTACAACCAGCTCGATTCTAGCTCTCGTAGAGGTCGGACCTGTTTTTTTTTTCCCCCAAATTTTTCTCAAAGTTTCGGAAAATTTGTCAATTTATCAAGAAGAAAAATTTGTAAAAAAGAAAAAAAAAAAAAACCCCAATTTATAAAAATATAAATTATCCAACGACGCCTCGTGACGCTGGGCAATCGCAAGTTTGTGCCACTTACATTTTGCGAGTTGCCCAAAAATGGATGGAGACTCACCCGATCACCCTCATATAAGTAATGAAAATATGAGACAAATAGCTGGTACTGCTGCAGATCTGTGCACCAGCTTAGCCAAGACCAACACAGCAATAACTCAAACAGGATCTCACGTGAGCAAATGTTATTGATAGCAGGAAAACCACCGTCTGAGATTCGAGGTGAATGCCGATCTGAAATTCAACGCTCTACACGCACCGAGTCCCAAAACTCTACCTACACCATGGCAACTGCTACAATAAGCAGCATTTGCTCTGGTACAAGTTTTGATAGCCACGAAAATGGCATATTAACTGCAACAGAAAATCTAAGCACTGCCGCCGCAAAATTGCTCGGTGCTCAAAAACAGCGATCGGGTAAGAGGAAAAATAATATGCCCATGTCACCCACTTCTAACTCGAAGCGAGCAAGCGGCGGCCAGATTCAGCGCTCGCCCACCAAAACCACCGCAAATAGTTGTCAATGTTAGCAACTTAAATGACCTATTTGAGCTTATAGGAGAAGTTGCAAGTTTGAATAACGTCGTCGTCAAAGCTAACCAAGGAGAAACAGTTAGAATCTTCCCAAAGACAGTGACACATATAGAGCCATTGTGAACCAAATGGATGCCATCGGATTTGAATTCCACACGTTTCAAATGCAGACGGAAAAGCCGCACCAAATCGTAGTGGAATACCTACATCATAGCACCCTAAATCATGACATTTGCACCGACTTTCAAAAATTGGGCTTTGAGGTTCTTCCCATCCATAATCCGAGCTCAAGAATTAATAGAGACGAAAAACTTAATATTTTCTTTATTAATATTAAACCATGTACAAAAATTAATGATATCTACCAAGTTAAGACTCTTTGCCGTCAGAAAATAAGGATTGAAAGGATGCGAAAATCCACAGAAATTGCACAATGTCGTCGATGCCAGGATTACGGACACACAGCTAAATACTGCCGCCGTCATCCCAATTGTGCCAGATGTGCTGAAAATCATCAAACTTCTCAATGCACTCGCCCCAAAGATGCGGAGTCTACCTGTGTTCACTGCTCTGGAAACAATACGGCCCGTTTCAAAGAATGTCAATGGTACCAGGATTTTCTCCGTCGATCAATGGGGCCTGTAAAGAAGGCGAATAATTCAAACACGATGCGTCACGCTTCCTCAAATACCCAAGTGCCTTATAATTCGTTTTCTAGTGACCAGCAACAATTTCCTACCCTACAGTCTGGCTCCGGCAAGAGGACAAATAACGCAGCAATGCAGCAACAGCAGCAATTGACTCAACAACAGCGAGTTCAGCATCAACCATCTGTTGATACTGGTAGAATCACAGGAATCCCCTATGCTGCAGTAGCTGGAGGCAATTCAAATGCAATACCGAGCAAAGATGGGCCTGCTCAGCGTCGTCTTCACAATCTACAAGCACAACAGTTGTCACAGCAACAAAGTTCATACGAAGTTCAGACATAATTGCAACAGCAACAGAAACAGTTTCAGGAATGGCAACAGCAGCTACAACAACAGCAGCAACAACAGTTCCTTATGTGGCTACAACAGCAGCAGCAAGAACAGAAACAGCACAACAACAAATCAACCAACGCTTTGAAGAGCTTGAAAAAATAGTTTTATAATTAAGAAGCTGTCTGGGACTGGACTAAATCCTCAGTCTCAAAGCAACGTTTCAACTTTAAAATGAGCTCACTTAAAGTTCTTATCTGGAATGCTAACGGCATTTCAGGAAAAGCTCAAGAAGTCGAGCTCTTCGCGCACAACAATAACACTGACATTCCTTTTCTCACGGAGCTCAGGGTTAACCGAAGGGAAGCTGTAAAAACATATGGATATACCTTCTATCCAGCATTCAAGCCATCCCAAAATAATAACAGCGTTGGCGGGGCGGCGGTTTTGGTGAGGACCTCTCTTCGTCACTTTCTGCAAAGGGTCATTCAGACACGCAGCATGCAAATGTCATCAGTAAAAGTAGCCACAGGCCTGGGTGACGTGGAGTTCAGCGCTATTTACTGCCCTCCAAGAACCAGGATTGAAGAAAGACATTTTATCAATACACTTCGTGCTTGCGGCCAAGATACCTGGTTGGCGGGGACTTGAATGCGCGACATTGGCTGTGGGGAGACACTTACAACTCACCAAGGGGGCGAGAGCTAGCAGAAGCCATCTCTGCCACTGGCGCTAAGATTCTTGCAACTGGATCACCCACCAGATACCCATACGTGCTCAATCACAGGCCCTCCTGCTTGGACTTTGCATTGCATCATGGAATACCTGACCATCGAGGTACAATAACTCTAAGCGGGGATTTGGACTCCGATCATCTGGCCCTAGTCATCAGCATTGCGACGGATGGTATTAACGCCAATCCAAGCCCTCGCCTAGTCACCAAGCACACCGACTTACTAGCCTTTAGGCAACATTTGGAGAGCTCGATTCAGCTGAACACACAGTTAAATTCTGGTGAAGATATTGAGATGGCTGTCGATTATTTCACAGAAACTGTTTACAGGGCTGCGGCTGCCTCAACGCCTCCTGATCCTCCGGCAGGCACCATCTATGGGATAGTGCTGACAAGAGAGGCCAGAGAGCTTTTGGCACAAAACGGAGACTCCGAAGAAGCGCAATCCGCACTCAAGACCCTTGGGATCGCATTCTTTGGAACCGAGCTGCTAAGCAATTACGGATGTCGAAGAGAACTGCGAAGCAACTTCTTTGAGGAAAGGCTGGCTTCCATGGATTACACTATAGATGCTGGATATTCGCTTTCGAGGTGCACTAAGTCCATTATGAGGCAGCCGTTTAGAGAAGTTCCTGTCAGGTGTGCAAGCGGCGAACTTGCCAGAAATGAAGAAGAGCAGGCCAATTCTTTTGCTCACCACTTAGAGGCCAGGTTCACCCATTTGCAATTCGCCACGGAGGAGCAGTGCAGAGAGACCAACGACAGGTCCAGACCCCACTTCAGATGTCCCTTCCTATCAAACAGCCAGAGTCGAGGAGATTGCTGATGTCTTAAAGTCTTTACCGAGGAGAAGGCTCCTGGCATTGACAGGATGTGCAACACCACATTGAAGGCCCTGCCTACTCGGGCGCTTTTCTTCATAGCGCTAATCTTTAACGCAGATTAAGGTGCAGGTCTTTCCTAAGCAGTGGAAGATGGCAGGAATACTAATGATCCATAAGCCTGGAAAACCAGAAGATGACCCTGTCGTATGGCCAGATACTTGCATCCTTATCTAAGGTATGGGAGAGACTCGTTGCAAACCGACTCAATGCTATCAAGGAGTGTTGCATTCTGCCGGATCATCAGTTTGGTTTTCAAGGGACACGGCACCGTGGAGCAGGTCCACAGACTGGCAAAGCAATTCCTACAGGCTTTTGATGACCTTGAGTACTGCAATGCTGCTTTCTTTGATATGCAGCAAGCATTTGATAGAGTTTGGCATGTTGGTCTTTTAAGCAAGATTAAAAAGCTGTTCCCTGCACCGTACTATGGAGTCCTACGCTCTACTTGGAAGAACGACAGTTTATGGTTAGGGTCAGGAACACCTTTTCGAATCCCTGCTATATGAGAGCTGGAGTTCCACAGGGCAGCGTTCTTGCACCGCTGAATATATATAGCAGATCTACCCCGCCCCAGTGAGCAACATATGGAGTATCCCAGGAAGGCGCTTCTTGCAACTTATGCGGACGACATTGCTCTGTTCTACAGCTCCAAATGCCGCACGGAGGCAGCAAGAGGAGTACAAGAACACATCAACTCACTGGCAGCTTGGTGCAAAAGATGGAATTTGAAGATTAATCCACAGAAGACCACCAACCCCTGCTTCGCTCTAAAAACATTAGTCGACCACACTCCACCAATACAGCTAGAAGGCGTAACAGCTTGACCAACCAACGGAGGCAAAATATCTCGTCATCACCCTCGACAAGCGTCTTACTTTTGGTCCCCACTTGAAAGCTACGGCTGGAAGATGTGGCCAAAGGCTGCAGCAATTGCGGTGGCTCATCAATCGAAGAAGCACCATGACACTCAGAGCCAAACGAGCTGTCTACGTACACTGTGTCGCCCCGATCTGGCTCTATGGCGTGCAGATTTGGGGATTAGCTGCCAAATCCAATTACAGGCGCATTCAAACCTTGCAGAACCGAGCAATGCGACAAATCACAAACTGCCCCTGTCCCTGCCAAATCCACTCTTCACCGTGATCTCAAGCTTCATACAGTGGAAGAGCAGATAGGAAGACACACCAGCAGATACAGTGATCGACTGACAAGACACCACAGTTTACTCGCCAGACGACTTCTCCTAGCCAGGCCTTTGAGGCGTTTAAAAAGATTGGGTTTCGCCAAAACAATTGGCCAACTCCCTCAGGCGCCCTCATAACTATTTGAGTTCATTGCAAATTCTTTGCGTTTAGCAACAGGTTAGGTCTTGTTTTTAATATTTTAATTGTGTTGGTTATGTCACTAATTTGAATGTACGGATTACACACTTGTCCAATAAACTTTGTTATTGTTGTTAAAAAAAAAAAAAATAAATAAAAAAAACCCATTACAACCTTTCTATTTGTCCGATTTTGTTACGATTTATTAGAATGATAGGTAATAATAGTAGCTAACGGTAAAAAGTAAAAAAATCCAAATATCTGTGCGTGTGGTGGCTTTTCGCGATTTACGAAGGCGGAAAGGGGCGTGGCAAAAATTTGAAACATACTTGACCTGCGTGGGGTTTATAGAAGTCTGTGTGCCATTTGGTCTCTGAGATCTAGGCCCTCACTCGGACGGACAGACGGACTCGGCTGTTGATGCCGATCAAGAATATATATACTTTATAGGGTCGGAGATGCTTCCTTCTCCCTGTTACATACATTGCAACGAATACAATATCCCCTTTTACTTATTTTTTAAGTACTTGTTGTTGAATATTGTCAAAACTTTTTTTCTTAATGAATAACACAAGATTAATAAATAATTTTAGTAAGAATCTTATGAATAATACTTTTTTTTTAAATTAAAAATTCAACGGTCTTTGGCACAAAAAGAGTATATGTATGTGTCGAATTGAAAAAACAACAAAAAATGCATTTATTTATAAAAAAAAAAAAAAATGTACTAAGAAGTTGGATACCTCTCTCTTTTTTTTACAGAAAATTTAGCCATTTATAGTTCTCTACTTGTAAGATTACAATATACATACTCCAAATCTCAAAAACAAATCAATATTAAATCAAAAACAGTTCATTTAACTTATAAAAGCCCACATTGCACCAAAGCAAAAACAAACACTCTGGCAACACCGGCAATTTTCGAAACGCAAAAGCTATTCGCTTTTGATCGGGCATGTCGTCCGCTGCAATAATTTTAATTTGCATGGTTATGGTAAAATATGTTTATGCAAGTATCGAAATTGAGTTGGATGTTCGGTTTTCTCAAAATAGAGTTAAACACTTTTTTTTTCTTTGAAACAAAGACTAAAGTAACAAGCGGATCAGTCGAGTGCACTCGACAGTAATATACCCTGGGCCCTGTCCCCGGCACGCCGCAGATGTGATGCCCATGCAATTCTCATACTTATCCTCAAATATCGAGCAATCGTTTTTGTGGCAGCTACATACATATATAATAAGATAAATGATTTAAGCCAATTTTAAAAATAATAAAAAAAAATAATTATGCATCGACAGAACCGAGATTCGAACCTCGATCTCCCGTTTCGCATGCCGAGCACTTATCACTTCCACCACGCCGCACAGTGTAAGATTTTGCCAATCTAGGGGGACTTAATTCAATAGCAGTCGTAATTTTAAAGCTATCGACTTGAAATTTGAAGTGAATGTTTGAATATCCCCTAAGAAATTTTTGGACTAAACTTTATAGTGGGCGTGGCAGTTTTAAGGGCTTAAAATACGGAAAAACCAGAAATTTTTCATTTTTTTAGCACACAAACCGCAATAAAAAAAAAACAAAATTTTTTATCAAAAAAGTATCAGGTTAGTATTTTTTGTTTTAATTTTAGTCAATTAAAAACTATTTTTTTAAAATTAATAATAAAAAAAAAATTTTTTTTTTTTTAAATTGATTGTTTTTGTTATAGGCTCATGTTTTTGCTTGTAACTTCAAAATTATTGGCCGAATAAATAAAAAAATGGTTTTGTTTTAAAGATAATATATTTATTGAGAGAAAAAAAATGTTTTCATATTTTTCACAATTTTCTAAATTAAAAAAAAACAACATAAAGTTGATAAAATGGCTGGGCGAAATTATTTTTTGCAAATTTTTTTCAAAATCTGAACTTAAATCTTAACTTTCTTCACTAGATTGACCATAAGATAAAAAATTTACGGTTTGAGGTTCAAGTCGGGACATCAATCTTATAATCAACACCTTTTATTGTGCCCTGAAGCCAATTTGCATAATTGGTCATAAATCTGGATATATTCTCCTAGAATGACTCTACCTCGGCTCGAATTCATGGCACATGTTTGATAAGTGCATTTTTAACTTATTATTATCAATATCATTGCAAAAAATCATCGCTGCGTGCTCTAAGAGTGAGTTAAGCCTAACGGCTCTTACTGTACTTGACCAAACCTCGAAAAATTCTGCGCGTGTTATTTTACTCATTGCTAAATTAAAGTGCTCAGGGCAAAATATGGGCAAAATGTTATTCCTGATCCTGATTCAGAATGATTTTCTTCAAACGATGTATGTTCTGGATGATTAGAATACGATAGAGTACAGTTAGTTTTTTTCCATCAAAAATAGAATATTGTGAAAAATTTACTTACTTTTTGGCACTTATTTCCAACAAATAATAAAAATTTTGTAGGTCGATTATAAAGAACCTTTATATTGCTAAAAATCAATTATGCTCCAAAAATGATAGAAAAAATAAAAATTGACTGCTCACAGTGACCAAACGATCTAATTGAAATAACGAAACTTTGTCAACTGCTGATCGTTGTCCGATGCAATTTTGCATGCATTTCAAATTCACCGGTTTAAGAACCGTTATTTTGTGAACAAAAATTTTTTGTTTTGTTTTGTGCTTGTTTTCGTAACATTTGAACATTTCTAAATTGACTTCTAAAAGCTCATTGACCTTAAAAAACATTTTTTTTTTCAATTAAGTCCCCCTAGATTGGCAAAATCTTACACTGTGCGCCGCAACTTATATTGAAGATGACAAATTCGATAAACATTCTTGCAGAGGAAATGTTAAATGAATTATTTTACCATCAATTCTATTTTATTTATATATAGAATTGCCATTAAAATACTTCGGAAAAATTGTTAATATCTTCACTATTTATGGCCCAATCGTGATGAAAGTTGGTGATTAGCTTCTGGGCATGATTCCACACCCGTTGATATAATTAAAACAATTTAAACATAAACTTGTTCTGCCTGACATTATAGGGAGTCTTCATTCCAAATTTGGTGGTCCTAGCTCTTACCATCTCTGAGATCCTTTCGTTTACACGGACCGACGGACATGGCTATATCGACTCGACTGTTGATGCTGATCAAGAATATATATACTTTATGGGATCGGAGATGCTTCCTTCTGCCTGTTACATACTTTTGAACAAACTTAATATACCCCCAGGGTATAAAAAGGTTTTCCTCTACAAAGTAGATAAGGCTAAAAAGTCGTGTTAGAAATATTTTAGAATTAAATAAACTACGTGTGCTTTTGTTGATTTATTGTTTATTTTTGTTTTTACATTTTTTTGCTGTCCGCTCGTCTCGTTTTGATATGTTGATTAACCGAATTGACGCTTTGATGATTGCCGTTGTCGTCATTGCTCGATTAAGTGACAACGACTGAACGAGTTTTGCTGTATTTGCTTTCGAAATTAAATTTTTTCTTTTTCATATACTCGTACATTGATCTTTTTATTAAAATAATTCAGCTCGTAATTCAGCTAAAATTGCAAGTTTAAAGCAGTTTTCTTTACTTATACAATTTATTTTTTGCTTTGCACTTTCATTTGTGTTTTTTGTTTATTGGTGCCTTACATATATTCATATATACATTTTAGAGGTCTGCACGGTTGCATTCAAACTTGAGCGTCGCTGAGTATTCGTGAGTTCATTTCAGTTCCCTGAGTGGAATAAATTCAAGGATCCGGTTCTCATCGATTGAATACTAATTTTTGACATTAATTTGAGTACTCATTTGAACGTCATCAAGTGAACAAGAAACGAATGATATGAATGAAGCAAAGATTTTCAGAGTACTCAGAATACAATTTATTTGTTTTTTAATAATTTATATGTTACAGTTAATATTGTTGGTCACAAAATTGTTTATCAGAAATTTTGGGGCATAGAAATGTTTTCGTGACTAGATTTTTACTTATAAATCAAAGAAACTAAAATTACGGCACTTACCCTCACTCGTTTTTTCAGTTATTTCGTCATTTAATTCAGTCTGCCTTTTTTGAATGTGAAGTTTTCGGTTTCAATTCATTCATTCAATTCATTGGAAGACGCAGCCGAACTCATTCAATTCAGTTGGGCATGAATGTCTCATTTGACGTTTTAAATGCAGCCATGCAGACCTCTAATACATATATCTCTACGATTAGTATTCTAGAAAGTGACACAATTAATTGTATGCAAAGCTTTTTCTTTTCCTTTACTTTGCTTAACATACAGCCACTCAATAAAGTTTGTATGCACCCTAAATTTGTTAAATTTTTTGATGCAGATTTCTTAAATTAATATTTTATTCACTTAAAATCCGTTTGAATTATACTAAAATTTCTTTAACCCATTAAGTACCAATTGTAAATTTAGAATCTTTGTCTACTTTTTCAACTTATACCTTCGATTTAAAAAAAAAATTTTGATGCAAAAAAATTCTTCAAAATATTATAAGGGTGACTGCAAAAAAAAACATTTTGCTAGTATTTTTTTTACGATTTTTTGAAAATTACTAAAAATGACTAATTTAACCCCATTTTCCTACTTTTCACACAAAAAATGGCTATACAGAAATTTGACAAATTTGGGGTGCATACAAACTTTAATGAGTGACTGTATGCGTGAGCCTGTATTGAAAATAATAGATAAATTACAAACTTTTTCTTTCAATGATTATAAACATAAGTCCATACATACATACATAAATATAAGTAAACATATTTTACTGCGCAGTGTTCTGGAACTTCTATTTTATTTTCAATTCATCTTGATTGGCTTATTTAATACCATAATTGTGTAGTTTTGAATTTTATGTACGCTCAACGCTGAATAATTTTTTGGTTAACTAGGTTAACTATTTGCTGTCAAAGGACAAAAAAGTCTGATTTTGAGTAAATTTTGAAACCTATCTGATTATGCGAGCACACATAGCTTCCGGCCAAAGGGAACCTCCTTTATCGGGTCAAAAAAAATCGATTTTTTGGAAATCATTTTATTCTATTGTACAACAGTTCAAGAATATTCCGTAAAAATTTCAATTCGATACTGCAGTATTTACGAAGTTCTGTAAGTTTGAACCGCACGGGCCGGTAGGCGTGCTTGGACGCGCCGAAACTTTAAGCGCGTTTTTCTCAAAACACCTTTTTTCGATTTTGTGATACTGAGAAAGCTGTACTGAACCGATCGGGCTTTGTGACAATTTATAGACAATTAAATTCCCTTCTATTATTTTAAGCTTGGTACGGATGTGAGATACATTTTTTGCGGCGTAAGTGCTCAATATTTAGTTGTCGACGAGCGGATAGACAGTGTTGCCATTGCAACACGAAAAATAACAAAAATTTTACTGGTAACTCTATGCGTCAACTGCGGCTTATTATAAATTTCAACATGCAGAGCTGATTTGGATAAAAAGAGAAGAATAGGCAATGAAATATGTAAATTAAAGTTAATAGCGGAGAAATATGCGATGGGACGCAAGCACAGTGCGCATTGGGTGCACCCATCGCTTTTGAACTTCTTACGTGGATTCTCAATTTATATTAATGCAATAAATACAAAATGATCTAATTTATGTCTATAAAAACAATTTTAGTTTTCGTTCTTGCTTATAATCTAACAATATTGCCGTCGTATTCGGCCAACCTCAAATACTTTTCATCGTTCTCACTTGTGTGCCAGACATTTCTCTCCTATACACCTAGCGAAACTCTAAACAGTTCGATGTTCCTCGAGGAATCTCAGCTAATTGCAAACAGGGCTCGACAGCGCCCGTTCCTTATCTGGCAGCTCCGTTTTTTTTTTCCTCCGGATCGACAAGCGGAGTTAAATGTCACGTTCTTCTTCTTCACATTACGCCAGCGTTTTTTTTTTAAATGGAGTTTTATTTTCTTCGAGGCCTTTATTTCGACGTCCGTACCAAGCTTTAAATTCAATTTTTAACAAAAAACCAATTTTATATTAAAAATTTAAAAAAAAAAATATAGGTTCGACCTTCCCTTTAAAAACGCAATGTCACATAGAAGCTTCTATCATAAAGTATACAAAAAATTTGGTTTATTTTGTTGCAAACCACAATTAAGGTCGCTAGAGTGTACACAATGGGGACACTACATAGAGGAGACGACATTATCGCAGCATCCGCTTTCACAGTAAAAGTGTTTCTTTTATCTTAAACAAAAAATTCTGTATACTTTTTAAATATGTATTAAAATGTGATAAACAATTCAAAAGTTTCAAGTTATCATACTCGAGAAAAAAACTTAACAATGATGAATTTTTCGACTTCGTCAACTTGGTTGCCAGCATTTATTAATTTTCTTACTGTGATACCGATTATTGATTTTAAATAGATTTTTGTTATATACCTGCTAACGGAAATATTAGCTCGCCGCTACGAATCTATTAGCTTGCCATATAAAATGTTGGTCAATCCGTAAAAAAATAAAAATGTTATCATACATATTCATCGGCTTTAAAAATTAAGCTAAGTTGTTTTCAACTCCTTCTACAGGCATCTTGAGGGCTTGAGTGTGGGTGCTAGCGTTTGTATATGTACCTACTGTTACGGACTTGTTGCTTGTGACATTGACTACCAAACACAAAAAAAATATAACTAAGATATTGCATTTTTTTCTTTTTTGTTTCGTTTTTATCTTTAATCGTCTATGTTGTTAATCGAATATTGTTGATTCAATATGAAAGATTATCTATAAAAAAAAAACAAACAATTATCGCTAGCGCTTTTTAAATTCATTTCCATATTCAATACATGTCAATTAAATAATATACATGCAAACAAGCGGCTACTTAAATCGCTTTCTAAGTTTTTAAGTTTATTTCTGTAATGGAAATAGTTTGAACCAATCCGAAACGTTATTCGCAAGCTTTTCCGAAGCCCTTTCAGGCAAACGATAACTTTTTATTTTCGCATTACCGTAATCAATAACCAAACAGCGCTTAAAATCGAGCTTAAATTGTTAAAAGCCTTATGAACCGCACCGATTTATTTTACTTTACAATCGATCTCCATTAAATTTTTGATTGATATGTTTTGCCCTTAACTCGATTAAAACGTGTTGCATAACATTTCGTTTTGTTTAAAAAATGTTTTTATGATTCCTCTACATTAATTTTGGTTTTGTTGTTTAAGTGGAGAAAGCGTCTTAAGGCATCGGAAAGTGATTCTGTTCCAAATGTTTCTGCCGTTCAGCGAGCAATTTGTGAGAGCTTACGCTTTCCAGTCGTCGATCCGTGATTGCAACGAATGGCAAACGCTGCTTCCGACTGCCATCCAAAACGCGATGATACACAAACAAGTTAAGCGGCGACGGCGGTGTCGTGCTGTTGCCATCGGCATCACCGTCACCTTCGGCATAACCAGTAGCATAGTTTTGAAATGCACCATTCCAGCTGCTTTGACTTCTACCGGCAACATTTGCCACAAACTGTGCGCTGCGACTGCGCGGCGTGCCAAGAAAGCTACTTGTGATGGCCGGATACAGAGGCAATTTATAGAGCGCCGGCTTCGGTGTGGAGCGCCCTGTTTTTGTTGGCAGCAAACCTGAACTCGCCTCGGGTTTAATTCCGCTTTGCCAATAACAATCGGCATCTGCTAACTGCTCCTCTTGCTTATCATCTTCAGGTAACTGATTGAGTAGACCGAGACTTTCTGATCTGCTTACCATCGCTGGCGTTGTTATCGAGCCGTTGCTGTTGCCGCTGCTGCTGCTGCTACTGCTGCCGCTGCTGCTGCTGCTACTGCTGCCGCTGGTACTGCGTCCGCTGCTGCTGCTGCCGCTGCTGCTGCTGCCGCTGTTGCTTCTGCTGCGCTGTCGGGCAAACAGATCCTCGTAGCGCTGCTGATATCGTTGTCGCTTCTGTTTCACATACTCGTCATCGAGACGTATTGGCGCTGACTTGTGAGTCCTTGGCTGCAGTTGAGAGTTACTCCAGACGTCGACAGATTGCGTTTGTGTGGGTGTGGGTGTGGGCGCGGGGGTGGGTGTGGGTGGCGAAAGCGTGCCCTCGAGAAGATTGAGCAACTGCTTGTTACGTCGATTGTACTTTTTGATGTATGGTGGCAGATTCGCCTCCTCACCATGATCGTGTTGAGCTTCCTCTAATTCAGCAGCTGTCTCGTAATCCTCTTCCGTATCATAGTCTGGATACAGCTCCGAATGAGATTCACGATAGTGTTCGTCATAGACCTGAAATTGTACGCGAGCCAAATGCGGCCATTTGGCGTAATATCGCTCTAGCTGCTCCAAATCAGTAATCTGATGGCCCAATTGTTGCTTTGACGGTGGAAGAGGCGCTGTTGGCGTTGATGCCGGTGCCGGTGCCGATAACTGTGATACTGTCTTACGCTGGTATGGATTTGGTTGACGCTGGCGTAAATGTAAATGCTTATGATGGTGGTGGCTTAGGTGATGGTGATGTTTTGCCTGTTGCTGCAGCTGGTGTTCTTTGGTCTTGACACCATTTCGTAATACTGGACTGATGCGTCGATACCAAATTCCATTGTCAGTGGCGATTAGACGATCCATTTCTGAATGATGACTGTCCGGTTGCTGCTGCTCTTGTTTCTCTTGATGATCATAGTAGTTGACTTTACCCTCATAGAAAGGCTTGGGTGGGACGCGTTGTGGTCGAACGCCCAGGGAAAAGATTGGCGCTGCAGGGGAGTATTTCTGCTCATGCACTTGATCCTGGTCCCATTCACGCTCACGGTGCTCCCGATCCTTGCGCAACTTAAGCGCATATTTTGTAGTCACCATGGGGTCATGTTTGAGGTAATTCTTGTAGCGCTTCTTGTGGCTCTTGTGTCCATTGCAGCGATTGTTACGCCTCAAAGCCTTAAAGCGCTCGAACGCTGAAGGCGACTTTGTGACCGCATCTGCAAAGAAGATGGAAAATAACAACAGGAATAAGTTTCAATTGGAATTGTGAGTCTCAACACGATGCACTCGCTCAGAAGCAAAAGATTTCAATTAGGGCCGGGGACAACAAATCGCCCTATTTATGAACCGTTATTGTTGTTATTGTTGTCCTTCTGAGAGCCTCATCTAAGACCACAAAATCCATCGCCCATAAGGCCACAATTCATTTTATTTGATTGTGCATAAAATTGCGGCAACATCGTCATATGGAACTTGGTCAAGCCAAGTATGAGAGAGGTTAGTTTCAATATTTTCATATTTTTCTTTGCGAAGTGTTTTCACAAAATCTATATAAATAAGCGAAAAGATTGTAAAGAAGATCCTAAGTATTAGAGCTACTACTTCAGTAAAACAAAACAAGCAGGAAAGGCTATAGTCGAGTTCCCGACTATAGGATACTTATTGTTGCAAGTATATAGAACAGCGATCTTCCAGTTTCAAGCTCCAACGATATACAAATAAATGTATACTTCCAGGTGCATACATTGCTTGAAAAACTTAAGTCAGCTATAACTTCCGTTCTATTTGTCTCATTTTATTGCGATTAAGTAGGATGATAGCCAAAGTTAGTAGATAAAGTTAATTAGCAAAGAAAACGCAATATATTAAAAGCTGTGTGTGTGGTGGTTTTTCGCAAATTGCGGAGGCGAAAGGGGACTTGGGAAAATTTGGAACAAACTTGTGTAGGGTTTATATTATATTTAGAAGTCTGTTAGCCAAATTTGCTTGCTCCAGCTCTTATGGTCTCTGGAATCTAGGCGCTCACACAGACGGACGGACAGACGGCCATGGCTATATCGACTCGGCTGTTAATGCAGATCAAGAATATATGCACTTTATAGGGCTTGAGATGCTTCCATCTCTCTGTCACATATGTACACTTTAACGAATACAATATATCTTTTTTTTATTTTTCAAGTATCGGGTATAATAAAAGATTAAAATAACATAATTGTATACCGTTGTAAGAAGTCGTTGTCGACCTATCTACTTTGTGAAAGTTGTTCTAGATTTATAGTCGATATTAACACTATATAAACAAACAACAACACAAAAAAAACTTGCTCAAATGCAAGAAGCAAGGCTCGGTATACAACTGTTTAAGGAGATGCCTGTCTCTATCATCACCGTTGTGGGGAATTTTTAAATAAATGCACTATTATCCACAACCTAAAAAAAGTTTAATCTGGTACGACACACCCTTTTATTACAAGTAACATTCATCTCTTCATCAGAATCTTCCAAAGATCGCAGCGACTAAGCTTAAAGCCATATGTACATATGTACAGTGAACGACTAATGTCTTCATACAGCATAAATTTGTCAAATTTGCGTATGATAAAGATGTTTCGATGCGGGTTTCTTATATTAATCTTTTATTCACTTAACCCTCTAAGCCCCAATTGAAGAAATATTAAAAAAAAACTAATTGTAGCTTTTAATTTCAAAAATGACATCAAAAAGTGTGTACACGGCTTCGTTTACCTGTAAGGTGACAGAATGTAAAAAGTGCCTAAAGGCTCTTTTGGGGCTATCAGTGAAAAAAGTCGGCTGAAAATATGTTTACATTTTAGATTTGTCAATTATCTTTTATTATGACCCTCCAACCCAACAGATTTTGTTGTGTGTGCTGCATAAGAGCAGATTGAAATTTACCCTCCCTAGATTTTTCACGTAAGAAAATCGGAAAAATACATGGAGTGTACAAGTCAAAATAAAGGAATAATTAAAAGCTTCCGAATGCTTTAAGGCTTGTTGCAAATGTCAAGCTGTGTTTAATAGCAACAGCTAAAATATAGTTTCATGTTAAAAAACTGATTTTTTTTTTAGTTATTGTGAATTAACTGATAAGTGCCTTAAGGCACTCTTGGGTATTAGAGGGTTAAATCCTGTTCTAATGATGCAAAAGTTTCTTTAACCACTTAATGGTTAAAAAAAATTTTGAATTTTAAAAAAAGTCAATTTTTCAACTTTTTTCCTCGTTTTTTTTCAAAAAAATATTTTGATGCAGAAAAATTCTTCAAACAATTCTAAGAGTGCAACAAATTTGTTTCAAAAGCCACTTTTTGTGTGAAAAGTAGGAAAAAGGGGCTAAAATCGTTATTTTTAGGATTTTTAAAAAAATTATAAAAAAAATACTAGCAAAAGTATTTTTGAAAAAAAAATTCTGCAGTCACTCTTAGAATTGTTTGAGTTTTTTCTGCATCAAAATATTTTTTGGAAAAAATCTAGAAAAAAGTTGAAAAATTTACTTTTTTTTTAATTCAAAATTTTCGATGGCTACTTAATAGTTTAATGAAATTTTTGCCTCATTAGAACGGAATTTAATTGAATAAAAGATTAATATAAGAAACCCGCATCAAAACATCTTTATTACACGCAAATTTGACAAGTTTATGCTGTATGAAGACATTAGTAGTTCACTGTATGTACTATATGTATTTATTTATGTTTTAATATTCATGAACGAAGGTTTTCAAAAGGTTAGTCAACTGATTTCTCATCTGCCTTCACAACGGCTTTTTTTATCCGACACATATGGTTAATATGTGAGATGAAGCATCCCATTGATCTTGTATATTCCATTGCTTTTTGGGTTAATGAACAAAAAAATATTGCCTCTATTTATTTAAACTTTCTTTGTCGAATGTACTACTAATACGAACACGGATTTGTTACTAAAATAATAAAACCAAATTCAGTTTTGTACCAGTACCGTCAACCAACCTTAACCATTTTTAG
The DNA here is from genome assembly GCA_037043405.1 of Drosophila subquinaria. Lineage (NCBI taxonomy): Eukaryota > Metazoa > Arthropoda > Insecta > Diptera > Drosophilidae > Drosophila > Drosophila subquinaria. The sequence continues at coordinate 38,342 of JBAMBL010002046.1, forward strand.
TACCGGAACTGAAACCGAAAAAAATTTTTTTATAGAACCAAACGGTATCGGTTTGGATTCGGTAAATGTAGTAGAAATATATAGCCTATTGCATTTTTTTAGTTTATATATTTTTTGGAAATATTTCAAAAAGTATATACGGCTTATCAGGATATAATATATAAATACTGCGAATAAATTTTAAATTTAAAAAATGTTCTATTTTATTTTTACCGGTATGCTTCGGTAATTGTACCGGAACCGAAAAGACAATACTCAAATTGAACTTTAAATAAAATACTCGTTTCCGGATATACCGGAACCGAAACAGACATTTGTTTTGGTGCTAATCCCTAATTAATAAAATATGAAACCATTTTTAGTACCGGAACTGAAACCGAAAAAAATTTTTTTATAGAACCAAACGGTATCGGTTTGGATTCGGTAAATGTAGTAGAAATATATAGCCTATTGCATTTTTTTTAGTTTACATATTTTTTGGAATTATTTCAAAAAGTATATAGGGCTTATCAGGATATAATATATAAATACTGCGAATAAATTTTAAATTTAAAAAATGTTCTATTTTATTTTTACCGGTATGCTTCGGTAATTGTACCGGAACCGAAAAGACAATACTCAAATTGAACTTTAAATAAAATACTCGTTTCCGGATATACCGGAACCGAAACAGACATTTGTTTTGGTGCTAATCCCTAATTAATAAAATATGAAACCATATAATCGTATTGTTTATAGTAGTAACCAATAACTCTTAAAACATCCCTCAGCGCGCAAGAAGCTATACACGCACATAAGTACACACTTACTATATTGTCTGTGACTGGCTTAGGATGCGGCCAAGCACAGGACCTCAAGCAGTCTAGGCACGTACCAAGGACGCCTATTCCACTACAACAAATGTAGTGCAAAGTTAATTCTTATATTTTTTTCTTGATGATGGCATGTGCGTCGGGTAGAGCACGCAATCCTTGGGATTTATTCCATTTGGCCGGCTCAGACTCAAGCTATACAATACTTGTCGTTTTGTTGGCATTATTGCTCTGGGCCGGGGAAAAAAAAGCTCAGAACAAAACTGTTATAATAAAATGTTGGCCCATGAGACTTTGGTGCCCAGACAGACGCTGGAGCTCATTCCACTTGATATCTGTCCGAATTTGCATAAGTTCTGTAAAGCCTATAAACTAATTAAATCCTCATGCGAGCAGCCAGTGGAGAATATACATTTTTTTGTTTTTGAAATGTGGTCCGAAATTGTGTGCACCGCCCGGGGCGTCTGCCTTCAATTGGGGCTTGCCTAACATATTTTCAATTTACGGTTCACATTCAAAGTCCTTTGCAGCACTCAATCCACTCCAGTCTAGCCTCAGCTTACCGCACTGCAGTCATGTCGAACTAACCAAATCAAAAACAAAAACTATAAACGGAAACCATGTCTATCTTTGTGTGTGAGACTGTTGGCTCTCGACCGCAGTTACTGACCCAAAGTGCTTACCGATGCACAGTGGTCGAGCTTGTATGGAGCGAGCGGCCATAAATACTTCTAGTGGTGATAACGTTATGAAATTAATACCAATAATTTAGAAAAATATTTAAAATATATAAGAAAATTGGCCATATCGTACGCCTATATCATATAGCGGCCATAGGAACGATCGGTCAAAAATCAAGTTTTAGTATTAAAAACTTGTTTGTTTCTCATGATATCTTAACCAAACTCACAGATTGTGTTTATACATCCTTACCAAATTTGGTTCAAATCGAACAACTATATTAAGTATTTAGCTGCCATAGCTATAATGGCTTTTTACTTTTACTGAAGATATCGTTTTAATTTTTTTCTATAATTCTATAAAGATATAAAATTAAGGGGAGGTTCTTTTGGATTTTTTTGAAAAAATCTATTTTTTTTATTTACATAAAATGAAAGTTATATGTGTATAGAATATATGTGCCAAGGGATATTTCAATACGACGCATATTTCTTGAGCTAGGGCGTGTCAAACGCACCCATGTCACGCGCGCTGCGTACCCGCTGTCACTTTCCAAAAACTTTAAACGCGTTTTCCTCGAAACCATGTTATCTAATCTTATTTCAAGTACAGGTCTTGTTTTATTGATCCGATTTCCTTCATTCAAAACATGTTTTAAAGTATATACTTTTTTGTTTGGCTTATACCTAAAATTGGCATGAAAAATTGTTTATTTATAATTTTAAAACGAGATCAAAGTAAAAAAAAAATGTTAAAAACCTCAAATTTTTTTTAAAAGATCATGAAATTGGTTTCTTTTCACCAAAATTAATTGGAGTTAGGTATAAGCCATGGGAAATTTGATCAATTTTAATATATTATATAAATTTCTCATATCCGTTTACTACCAGAGGCCCAACACTTGAAGAAGCAGATCGATGTTTTGAGTGTCGAGGTCGACGAGATCCGCCATTTTCAAGCCGCCATTTTGAATTCCTCAAATATCACATACTTTTTTTAATCGTCAATAAACAACGAATCAAAGTTCGAAAGCAGAAGCTTGTATGTCTTTTAATTTTCCCACAAACCATTTTCAAATTTTGCTTGATTTTCGGCCAAATCCAAAAGAACCTCCCCTTAATTAAACATATAGTGGTCGTACCTGAGCATCTCCAAAACTCCAAATTGGATATCAGAAATTTTTGGGTCATGCAAATGTTTTTGTCCCTAGACTTTTACCTCGAAAGGAGGTTTTTTTTATAAGATATCAGAAATTTTTAAGTAAGACATCAGAAATTTTGACAATTGCAACATTTCTTGACAGTGTAACTTTGTCAAACGGTGTTTATTGTTTATAACGGGTCACAACTAAAATTCTGGACTTATTTCAAAAGTCCAGCAAAAATATATTTTCGGCTTATACTTATTGGGCTAAATTTTTTTATAAAGGTAGTAATAATATAAGTTTATTTTATTTAATGGACTTCATCAAAGGGTGCTTTGTCGGCCACAATGAGCAGTCTTGTGCAGACGCTCGAGAATGCACGTTGTACGCCCTTTGGGTCAATTTCTTTGAGGGACTTTCGGATGCGACGTGTCAACTGCTTAAATTTTGGCCTTTTAGCCATTCTTATATACTAATCTTTAAAGTTCACCAAAAAAATCTTCAATTGGTGTGGAATTTCTTTCTTTGGAAACAAATTTAATATTCTTGTTTACCAAGAATGAATGATTTTTTTTGTAATTTTTGCACAACCACCTGTATTGCGATCTTACTAGCTGGATTTGCATCTCAGTACAAAATGATGTCCGCTGCTTCTTTCTGGCTTTGATATTTAATGATTTTAATATTTTGTAGATATGTTGCTGTGAGCATCCGATTTTTCGGGCCGCTTCAGCTTGGCTTATTCCATTTTTATTGTTAAAAGCAGTCTTTAGCTTTTAAATGTTATTTGTAGTCACAATTGTTGATTTTCTTCCCGAACCAGACTGCCTTTCTATATTCAAGCTGCTGAGAATTAAATATAAAGTGCTTTTTGCCACGCCCTCCGCCATAAAATGGGCTCAGGTGTAAGTCTTTCCATGCTCTTTGTGATCTTGGTAAAAGCGTACAATACGTTTTCGCAGCTGTTGCTGTTTGAAAGGTAATTTGAAGTCTAATATAGTGCATATAATTTTTTGAAATTATTTGGTGAAAAGATCATGCAATAGTTGATTTTATTACCAAATACCATCGTCATACGACAAAGCATGCCTAAGCTGCAGGCTCTCAAAATCTGTCCAGAATTTTAGTTGTGACCCGTTACAAGCAAAAACAAACTGTCTGACAACACTATTTCCCTTTATTAACACACATGCGAACATGCCAAGCGCAAAATCTATTAGCACTCTTAAACTCTGGCTGCTATGACACTTTGTTGCTGCTGTCCTATTCCAATTCAAAGTAAAACGTATATATTCAGTTAATAGGTTATATCTTCCAAACCCATCGGTAAATTTTTTTGTGTCATATATCAAAAAACGCGAAATTTTACAAATTACAATCGTTAGCGGCGTTTTCTCAAAAACCGCCAAAATGTGGGAAAAAATACCTGATTTCCCCTGTAGCTGTTTACCTATTTACCTAAAAAAAAAACTTTGAAGGTATGCCTAAGAGCCCTTCGAAATACCTTTTCATGATCGAGGTGTCATTCGACGCGTATTTTTGATTAGAATAGTAAAAATTCAAAGAGGCTCCTACGGTCCCATTTGCTCCAATTACACTAGTTTACAGTCATTTTGCTTTTCATGTCTGAGCGCACTTTTCTTATGGATTTTGGCCCACTAAACACGAAAATCGCACTTAAAAATTTTCGAAGTTGCTCTCACATTTTAGAGTATACCACGAGATCTAATTTACCGATGCGGTCAAAAAAGCGCTCAAATGAAAGGTAATCTCTTTACAACTTTCTCTCATATAGTTTTGCGATCGGCTTAGTAGTTCAGAAGCTAGCGACTTTTAAAAGTTCCAAAATCCTGTTTTTTTTGTGATTTTTTGAGCTCGATAGCTCACAAATTGCTCTAGAAAAAAGGTAAATTTGTTTTGAGTATTTTGCGTAAAGCTTACACTGTTACAAAGAAAATAGGCAGCTATTTATGAGAATCCATGGATAAATGGCGGAGATACACGCTTTTCAGTGAAAGAATATAAATCATCTTTTTAACGATTTTCTAGTTTGTGTTTGTATGGCAGCTATATGATACAGTGGTCCGATTTCAACCAAACTTTGTCAGGATATGTAGGACCATAACATATGCTGATTGAGTAAGATTTGTTAAGATACTTCAAGCAACCAAAAAGTTACATCCTTACATCCTCACCAAATTTGGACTTAATCGGACCACTGTATCACAAAGCTGCCATAGCACAGTGGGCGAAACGGCGGATCTAGCGGCGCGAAAGTCAAATTTTCACTTTTCAAATTACGGCAATTATTAAATTCCTTTTGATTTGCAATTCTTCAGAGAGCTTGGAAAGCTTTTGCGAAAGCTTTTACATGCAACTCTGTCTTGCTGGAAGCTTTTAAATTTGATGTATTTTTGACCACGTGGTTAACTTAAAACTGCTGGCAAATTATAAGTGTTTTAAGATCGATTTTAAAACCTAAAATATTTACTTCTACGGCTAGGTAACTTTTTATTACAGTATTGTAAGGTATGTATTAAAAAAATAAAATGTGTTTGTGATCCGTCTATTCGTGTGTAGTTTTTAAATTTTATTTAAAGTCAGCTGTTTTAGATGCTTGGCTTAAGCTGCCTACCCCTGTGTTTAGTGGAGTTCAACTAACACTATCCACCTTCATTCCCGCAAGTATCAGTTGTATTTAAAAGTTTGATTCCGTGTGGTGCTAATTTGTCCAAAATGAAGTGCAACTTCAAGCTAGTTCTTAACAATTTTTTAATTTTCAGGCGAGATGTCCGTATCTAGGCGGACACTATATTTGATGTGCCACAACGAAAGAAGCGTTGCAAAAAAAAAGAGGTTATGAAGTCCTATGTATTTGACACTGTTTTAAAATCCAGAAAATGTAATGAGAAGGAATGTGATGTAATGAATAGAAAGTTGGACAATTTTCTAAGCAGACTTACTGAAAGATGGAAGGCATGCAAGCGAGTCAAGAACATTTTTGAGAAGAAGTACAGCAAATGGCTAGATGGATCAGTTCATCTAATTGATCAAAATGAAAATTCGGAGCTGGGTCGTCCTCAAAAAGATAAAGATGTCAAAAAGTTACTGATAATTTCAAGCACACAAAGAGAAACCTCGATTTCCGATATTTCGGATTCAGAATAATTTTTTTCCTTTTGTTTTTTTTTTATATTAATCTTGTTTATGAACTGTTACATTTAAATATTTATAAGACTCCGAGTGAAGTACCGATGAAATATTTTTTGTTGTCATTATTAAGTTGAGTTAAACCAAAAAAAGAATTAAAAAAAAAAATTTGTTAAAAAAATTAAAAACAAAAAAAAAAAATTTATTTTTTAAATTTAAATAAAAAATCAATGTTGGCTGTTTTTTTGTTTCAGAAAAATTATTAATCTTAACAAATATGTAGAGTTATTTAAGTTATTAATTATGCTCCGCAAGATCCGCCGTTTCGCTCACTGTGCATAGGAGCGATCAGTCGAAAACCAAGTCTTAGTATGAAAAACTTCTTTGTTGTTTGAGATATCTTAACAAATCTCACTCAATCAGCATATGTTATGGTCCTACATATCCTGACCAAGTTTGGTTGAAATCGGACCACTTTATCATATAGCTGCCATACAAACACAAACTAGAAAATCGTTAAAAAGATGATTTATATTTTTTCACTGAAAAGCGTATATCTCCGCCATTTATCCATGGATTCTCATAAATAGTTGCCTATTTTCTTTGTAACAGTGTTAGCTTTACGCAAAATACTCAAAACAAATTTTACCTTTGCGATATCTATTTTTTCTAGAGCAATTTGTGAGCTATCGAGCTCAAAAAATCACAAAAAAACAGGATTTTGGAACTTTTAAAAGTCGCTAGCTTCTGAACTACTAAGCCGATCGCAAAACTATATGAGAGAAAGTTGTAAAGAGATTAGTAACCTTTCATTTGAGCGCTTTTTTGACCGCATCGGTAAATTAGATCTCGTGGTATACTCTACCACAAAAAAACCTCTTTACGAGGTAAAAGTCTAGTGACGAAAACATTTTCATGCCCCAAAATTTCTGATATCCAATTTTGTGACGAACAATATTAAGTTTTACATATAAATTATTTTAAGCAAAATTTTTGCATTCGGCACTGCGCAAAACAGTGAGTTTTATTTGGTATGAAGAATTGATACATTTTAGCGCAATGTGCCGAGTGCCAAAATTTTGCTTAAAATAATTTATATGTAAAACTTAATATTATTCGTCACAAAATTGGATATCAGAAATTTTGGGGCATGAAAATGTTTTCGTCACTAGACTTTTACCTCGTAAAGAGGTTTTTTTTGTGGGATATCAGAAATTTTTGAATAAGACCTCAGAAATTTTGAAATTGCAATATTTTTTGACAGTATAGCTTTGTCAACTTTGATTATTGTTTGTACAAGCTAAAGCAAATTGTCTGGCAACACTGGTCCCCTTTACAAACACACATGCCCAGCGAAAAAACTAACAGCACTCTTAAACTCTGGGTGCTATGACACTTTGCTGCTGCTATCCTATTCCCAGTCTAAGTAAAATGTATGTATTCAGCTAACAGGTAATTTCCGCATTACGCTGCAAGCAGTGCAAAAAGCCCTTCGAAATACCTTTTCAACTATATATAGATCGCATCTGTAGCTTCTATCGTTTGGATGCTATGGTGGTTTCAGTTTTAGCGGTTTTTAGCGATTTCCCGCTAAGCTAGCGATTTTTCGCAAAAGTCGTAGAGCAAACGTTTCTAGATTTTTGAACAGGAACAAGTCCTCATTCAAACATTTAAGCTATCCAAACAAACAAACTGGCTGCTATGACACTTTGTTGCTGCTGCCCTATTCCAATTCAAAGTAAAACGTATATATTCAGTTAATAGGTTATATCTTCCAAGCCTATCGGTAAAATTTTTTGTGTCATATATCAAAAAACGCGAAATTTTCCAAACTAAAATATATTGAAATTTAAAAAAAATCGTTAGCGGCGTTTTCTCAAAAACCGCCAAAATGTGGGGGAAAATACCTTATGTCACCTGTAGCAATTTACCTATGTACATACTTTAGAAAAAAAGTTAAAAGGCATGCATAACAGCCCTTTAAAATACCTTTTCAACGATATATAGATCGCATCTGTAGCTCTTATCGTTTGACTGCTATAATTTAATTTTAGCGGTTTTTAGAGATTTCCCGCTAAGCTAGCTTTTTTTCGAAAAAGTCGTAGAACAAACGTTTCTAGATTTTTGATCGGGAACAAGTCCTCACTCAAACTTTTTAGCTAAATCAACGATTTCATACAAACAAACAAACAAACAGACAAACTGACTTTTCATCTCATTTTCGGAAGGCCCCTAAAAATTTCAAAATTAATTATTTTTTGAACCAGTTGTCCGATTTTGATGATCGAGGTGTCATTCGATGCGTATTTTTGATGAGAATTGTAAAAAATTCAACGAAAATTTAAAAAGGCTCCAACGGCCCCATTAGCTCCAATAATTTAAATATTTTCCCTCCCACTTACACCTGTTTATCTCACGAACCAGGTGAGTTTTTAAAAGCCTTAGTATGCACATTTGTAAGTTAGGTTGATACCTTTCGATCGGTATATAACTTGACCCGATTGGACAGTCATAGCAAATTTTGTAAAAAAAACGGAAATATTTAATTTCCGCTGTCCGCGGCTTTAATGAATTTTCCTTTCAATCGGACTTGGCTAAAACTCAGATTTAGTGATTTGGCGGGAAAAGCTAAATTTGGGGGGAAAAAGCTAAGTTTAAGGAAAATGTAAAAATTTAGTAAGAAAAGTTACTCTGTGAGTTTTGTTAGGATATCTCATACAACAACCGAGTTTTTTACTCTAAAAATTAATTTGCATCCGATTGTTCCTATGACAGCTACATATATGATATAGTAATCCAACCGTTACCAAATTTAGTAAGTATCTAAGAGGCAGTCCCAAACATATAATATGTGAGTTTGGTTGAGATATCTTAAGAATAAAAAAGTTTTCCATACTTAAGGTTATTTTGCATCCGATTGTTCCTATGGCAGCTATAGGATATAGTCATCCGACTTTGACCAAATTTTATCAGAATGTAAGAGACAGTTCCAAACATATAATCTGTGAGTTTGGTTGAGATATCTTAAGAAACAAAAAAGTTTTTCATACTAAGCTATGACAGGGATTCCAAGAATGCATATCAAGAGAAAAACAACTTCTACAAACGTCTATGTAATGAGAAGAAGCGACAATACTTTTACGAGCTGGAAAACGCAATTAGCTACATTAGAGACAGCAAATCATTTTGGGCAACAGTGAGAAGACTTAACGGCGTTTCGGAAAGAGCAAGAATTCAAGTACCATGCAATCAACTGGCCAGCTACTTTAAGAACCTTTTATATGCAGACTCCATCGAGTTATTATCCTTGTACTCCCCAACACATAGCATATCAAATGAGCTGGACGATGTCATCACCATGCAGGAGTTACGTAACGCGCTACAGGGCAGCAAAAACGGTAAAGCTCCGGGAGAAGATCGTGTTCCCGTCGAATTCCTCGCAAACGCAGCAGAAAGTTTTCTGAACAGGCTTCTATGGGCATACAACGAAATTTTCAACACAGCAGTGATCCCGACAAGCTTTCGAAAAAACATTATCTACCCTGTATGGAAAAAAGGCGATCCGAGTAATGTGGAAAACTATAGGGGCATATCGTTTTTAAATTCAATTGTGAAGATATTCACTGCGATCCTGTTAACGAGGCTCACCTCCTTTATAGAGAGTAACAAGCTACTTAGCGAATATCAATCGGGTTTTCGCAAAGGATACTCTACAGTCGACAGCATATTCGTAGTCACGTCGGTTGCCAGATTTTTCTTAGAAGAAAAGAAAAAACTCTACTTATTCTTTATTGATTTTAAAGCCGCTTTTGATACCATCGACCGCAAAAGCCTATTACAAAAGCTATGCAACGCTGGAGTATCAACTAAAATGCTCAAGATAATTCAAAGCCTCTACACCAACAATGAAACGGCCGTGTGGGACGGCAAAAATATGTCAGGGTGGTTTCCAACAAATTGTGGTGTCAAACAAGAATGCCTACTCAGCCCGCTGCTTTTTGCCCTATTTGTTGACGACATAACTGCAGAAATACCAGGAGGAGTACACATGGGACAATTGCACTTGAAGGTTTTAATGTATGCGGATGATATGGTGATGTTCGCAGACAGCCCACAGGAGATGCAGTTGATGATCGATGCTACACAAGCATATTGTGTGAAATGGAACCTTCAAATTAATGCCACGAAATCAAAAGTGATGGTTGTTCGAGCAGGCAATGGTAGACTAGCACGTGCGGAAAAGTGGAATCTTGATGGAGAGCCCTTGGAATGTGTATCAGAATATAAATATTTAGGCATAACTCTAACTTCCAACATGTCGTGTAACAAGCACCATCAATATAAGCTGCGAGACGCGAAACGCGCCATAAACTGCACTTGGAAAACTATATTTTCCAAAAAGCATGTCAGATCGAGCACAAAATATAAGATGTTCCAGGCAACTGCAAAAACGATAATGTGCTACGGAGCTGAAGTATGGGGATGCAACAGATATGAAGATGTTGAGAAACTGTTGCGGTATTACCTAAAACGGATATTTCTTATGCCTCAAAATACACCTACGTATGCGCTACATCTGGAGACTGGACTATCAGAGCTTTATATAAGTACACTGGAGACACATTTTAATTACATAAACAAGGTCATGAAAATGCAGCATCACAGGCTACCCTTCATAGTCGCGAATATGGCTAAGGATACACATTCACAAATTTTCAATACCTGGGAATTACTGGCAGAAGAGTTTGGAACAGAAATTAATCTCAGTAATCCTGCAACATGGAGTAACTGGCAAACAAACTTGCTTCGCGCTATTCAAAACAGAGCTCGACAGAATTTTGAAATATCTGCACGTCAGAGCCAAACACGCATCACATACAGGCAACTACACTACAACCTTGGAGAATCCAACTATTTTAATGATCAGTACGAGACGTACACAATCTCTCTCAGAGCCAGATGTGAGGTTTTAAACCTTAACTACATCCCACACAGGCAGAACCAGATGAGTGATTGCACCCTCTGCAATCTGCGCGAAAGGGAGGATGTAATCCACTTTTGTTCAACATGCCCAGTCTTACGTGAGCTACGATTGAGAGTGTGGAATAAAACTGTGTTGTCACCAGAGGAGACAATCGACATATTAAATGGATCCGACTGGAAAAAACTGGCTGAGTTTCTGAAGAACGCAGTCCGATATAGGAATGCAATAATTAATGAAAATTTTTAGTTTAGGGCTTCTGGTGGGTGGAAGATCCACTATCTCGTGAAGAACGGGGAAGGTGGGTGGAGTAACCCTAGGAAGACTGTTAGAGTCAATAGATTTTATTTTATATTGTTATATAGAAATAAATATTAGGCAGACGGCTTAAAGCCATGCTATATATGTATCAGTTCCTTTTATGTATAAATATCTTATAGTCTGTGTATATGAAAGAAATATTTATAATAATAAAGAACTACTACTACTACTACTACTAAGCTATTACGTGACCTTTGACCCCGATTTGACCCACTTAATGGTAAAATTTTACAAAACGCCGTCTTATTGCACGATAAAATTATCTCATCTATGTTGTGTAAAAATTTCAGCTTTCTATCTTATACCGTTTAGGCTATACGTTGATGTGTCAGTCAGTCAGTAAGTCAGTCAGGACAAAGAATTTTACATATTATATATAGACTTGGAGGCTCCGCCCATTGCTCGCTTCGCTCGCAAAATTGATAAGAAAAAGCTAAATTTGGCGGAAAAAAGCTAAATTTTTTGGAAAACTCAAAATTTAGCAAAAAGAGTTAATGTGTGAGTTTTCTAAGAATATCTCTTACAACAACAGGGTTTTTGATTCTAAAGGTTAACTTGCATCCGATTAATCCTATGGCAGCTATATGATAAAGACTTGGAGGCTCCGCCCCTTGCTCGCTCATCCGACTTTGACCAAATTTGGTAAGAATGTAAAGGACAGTCCCAAACATATAATCTGTGAGTTAGGTTGAGATATCTTAGGAAACAAAAAAGTTGTTCATACTAAAGGTTATTTTGCATCCGATTGTACCTATGGCAGCTATATGATATAGTGATATAGTATGATCGCTTCGCTCGCCAACCCCTAGCTCGCTTCGCTCCCAAAATTGAATGAATGCTCTTTAGTTGTCTAGCTAAAAAAATGTATATAATCAGGGATGCCACAGAAATCGCTTTCGCTTGAATTTCACCTCAATCTCATTTCGCTGTGCCACAGGTCAATTCGCAGAATAATTTTACGCGAAATAAACTAGCGCTAAATCCGCTGGCGTCAGATGCTGCCACCTAGTCCGATTTCGATTTTCGAAGTCAGGGTCAGCGATGCCACATTTTTTAATCAGAATTTGAAGTAAGGTATTTAAAAAAAATGTATGGAACCACTTCTGTTTTCTTTAAATTAAGCATTAAAAAAATAAGTATTTTGAGCAGGGATTAAAACCGAAACGAATATCGGTTTCAGTTACGGTTTCGGTTAGTTATGTTCAGATTTAGGTTTTTGGTTACAGGTTACGCAAAATCTTTGAATAAAGGTTTCGTAACGGTGAACCGGTTTTTGTATGTTTCGGTTTTGAAATACCGGTATGGTTTCGGTACACAAAATAAATTTCTATTTAAAAATATAATTATATTATTAATATAATAGTAATTAAAAAGGCATAACTTTCTTAATGTTTCATTCACACATTTATTTCACATATAAAAAAAATAAAATCAAAAATAAAATACAAAACTAATAACAAAATATCAGAGATAGCAAACAAGATTTATGAGTCGGAATATATAAAAACAGTTCAAAGTTTTTTGTTTTAAGTTATTTTTAACTTGTTTTTAAAATTTTAATAACATAAATTAATAACAAAACATGCTTTTAAAATTGTATTTTAAAGTTATATCAATTAAAAATAAAACTTTTTTTCAATTTTTATTATAAAAATTGTAAATAAACATTTATTTTAAGATGTATGAAAAACCGAAACTAACCCTTATAAATGAAACGGTTACTAAACGGTTATTTCGGTTTACAGAGTTTCGGTTTCAAATTTCAATCGGTTTTTACCGGGTAAAGGTTACGGTTTCGGTTAGGGTTTTAATCCCTGCTTTTGAGGTAAATCAAGTTTTACCCAAAAATCCTTTAACTTCTTGTGCGATTTGTGAAAACATTTTTCACGAAGAGTTGCCAGACTAATGGCAGTCAATTGCCAATGTTTTTTAAATTTTTTTTGAGCTAAATAAAATCAATTATTATATAAATAAATTAAATTATGTAAATTAAATAAGAAAAAAATAAAAAAATTATGGTTCTGCAATGATAAACCCTAAAAAAGTGGCTAAACAAACCCTTGGGTAATTTAATCTGAGAAGGTGTCAACCCTTAGCAGCCTAGTTGTTGAAATTGCTAAAAACAAAACATTAAATCATTTGAAGTTTTGTGGAACCTCGGAAATTTCCGTGCGGAATTGCTCTCTGCGGAATTCTATTTCGCTTGCGATTTCTATGGCACCCCTTTATATAAAAATTTTTGTAAAAAACAGAAATACAGTCGAAGTTCCCTAACTCGAACGATTTTGTGGAATAGCGTTTACTGCGCGAATTTCATACAATTCTGCTTTCCTAACTCAAACTTATTTAAGTCGAATTTCTCCATAACTAAAACAAAAATATAGTTCCTTGCTTCTGTAAGTCGAAATTTTCGGGAAAATCCCCAATTGAGTTTAAATTTCTTTTCGTTTCCTTTTTATGCTTTTGTTACCAGCTCGTTTGGATACGTAATATTGATGTACATTAACATGTGGTGATGTAATACCATAAAAAAAACCTCTTTACGAGGTAAAAGTCTAGTGACGAAAACATTTTTATGCCCCAAAATTTCTGATATCCAATTTTGTGACGAATAATATTAAGTTTTACACATAAATTATTTTAAACAAAATTTTGGCACTCGGCACATTGCGCTAAAATGTCTCAATTCTAATACCAAATAAAACTCACTGTTTTGCGCAGTGCCGAATGCAAAAATTTTGTTTAAAATAATTTATGTGTAAAACTTAATATTATTCGTCACAAAATTGGATATCAGAAATTTTGGGGCATGAAAATGTTTTCGTCACTAGACTTTTACCTCGTAAAGAGGTTTTTTTTTATGGGATATCAGAAATTTTTGTTCTTTATTTTGCAGCTAAGATTTCTGCCAACACCTTTTTAAAATTAAAAAACATTAAAAAACGGATCACCTACTAACAAATTAATTGCATTTAAAAATTTTAAAAACAAAAATGTTATGTCCGTGCCATGATTCGAACCCGAAACCCGAGCTGAGAATTCATGCATAAAACGGACGCTCTACACTTTGCGCCACTGACGATCCTTAAGAACGACTGTCTAGTTATAGATTTAATTCTTACTGGACTGTTAGTCAAATGTAATTGCTGCTGCTGTCCTATTCCAATTCAAAGTAAAACGTATATATTCAGTTAATAGGATATATCTTCCACACCATTCAACAAAAATGTATGCATGATAATCATCTACTAACAAATTAATTGCATTTAAAAATTAAAAAAAAGAAAAATGTTTTGTCCGTGCCAGGATTCGAACCCGAAACCCGATCTCAGAATTCATGCAAAAATCAGACGCTCTACACTTTGCGCCACTGGCGATCCTTAAGAACGACTGTCTAATTATAGACTTCATTGTTACTGGACTGTTAGTCAAATGTAATTGCTGCTGCTGTCCTATTCCAATTCAAAGTTATACGTATATATTCAGTTAATAGGTTATATCTTCCAAACCAGTTAACAAAAATGTATGTATGATATATCAAAAACCGCGAAATTTTACAAGCTCAAACATATTGCAAATTAAAAGAAATCGTTGGCGGCGTTTTCTCGAAAACCGCCAAAATGTGGAAAAAATTACCTTATATCACCTGTAGCTTTTTACCTGTGCACTTTAGAAAAAAAGTTTGAAGCTTAAGAGCCCTTCAAAGTACCTTTCCAACGACATATAGATCATATCTGTAGCTTCTATCGTTTGGATGCTATGAGGGTTTCAATTTTAGCGGGTTTTAGCGGTTTCCCGCTATTTTAAGCTAAATCTACGATTTGATCCAAACCCCATTTGCTCCAATCATTTAAATTTTTCCCCTCCCACTTACACCTGTTTATCTCACAAACCAGGTGAGTTTCTTAAAGTCTTAGTATGCACATTTGTAAGTTAAATTAATACCTTTCGATCGGTATATAGCTCGACCTGATCGGACAGACATAGCAAATTTTCCATTCTTCCTGTGTATATATACTAGTCGCCTTCGCACCCTTCTTGCTGCTTTCGTCACTAGCGCGGACTGCCATCCGCAGTGATGATAGAATATTGTATCAACAATTACATAGGCTGGTGAATTAGATTCAGGAAAGACGTACTTTATGTACTTCTTTGTTTGCGTATAAGCGCAAGATTATTTAAATTATTAAATTAAATTATTGAATATTTAAACTTATTAGTTAAGGAATTCGAAAGTAGACCAAAAAAAAATGAAGTGGATGAAAAATATGGTATCTCAAAAAAAACAGTTTTCATTATTTTAAAAAATCTAAAATTAATTTGATGTCATTTCAATTTTGGATAAAACAAAAGAACGAAAAGCCCAATTTTTGAGAATATTGACAGGAATTAAATGTGTTTTTGTTGAAAATAACAGGAAAAGTTTGCAATTTGAAATGTATTTATGAGTGATTGAAATTGTAGTTTCTGTTAAAAGACTACTTTGATGTTTCATTCAGTGCATAAAAGGCCGCGACTCGCCGTCAGCGCGGGTCGGAGACACACTCAGCTTGTTAATTTTTATGGCGGTCATAAAAAAGAGTCAAAATGTGCGTGTGCACGACGCACAGTGGGGCCATTGCTCATTTTACTTTGCAAAAATCATAACTTTTGAACGGAATGAGATAATCGAATAATTTAAATGGCATATATTAGATAACTCTTCAAGCTATGAAATGAATGTTTAAGAAAAGTGCCACGCCCCAAAGATACTTACTTAGGCGCTATCAAAGTTGAAATTTGTGAAATTTGAGAAAAAAAATAAATTTTATGACACCTAAAAATAAATATTTTTTAAAATTTTTGATTTTTTTTGTTTTATTTTTAAGGATTTTATATTTAAAAATTACTTTCAAAAAATTTAAAAACAATATTTTTTAAAAAAAAAATTTTTTTTTTTTCCGGTGTGAATTATCAGAATTTCATATGTTGACATAATTCCTATAACATCTATACGATATTGTAATCCGATTTCAACCAATTTGACATATTATGAATAAAAAAATTGAAAATCCTTGGGGATCAAATAGACTTAAAACCCTTTAGATATCATTTCTCTAAATAACGTATATAGTTTTATCTGCACCAACTTACCTGAAATCAAAAAAACTAATGCAACCTCACGATAAAAACACGCGGCATAATTCCATAGTTCGACCGATTGTTCCTATGGCAGCTATATGATATAGTTGTCCGATTTGAACCAATTTTGGTCTGGATATATAAGACTATCCCAGATTCATAATATGTCAAATTGGGTGAAATCGGACTACAATATCATATAGATGTTGTAGGAATTATGTCAACATATGAAATTCTGATAATTCACACAGGAAAACAAAAAAAATTTTTTTGAAAAAAAAAATTGTTTTCAAATTTTTTGAAAGTAATTTTGAAATATAAAATCCTTAAAAATAAAACAAAAAAAATCAAAAAATTTAGAAAATATTTATTTTTAGGGGCCATAAAATTTATTTTTTTCACAAATTTCACAAATTTCAACTTTGATAGCCCCTAAGTAAGTATCTTGGAGGCGTGGCACTTTTCTTAAGCATTTATTTCATAGCTTGAAGAGGTATCTATTATATGCCATTTAAATTATTCGGTTATCTCATTTGGTTCAAAAGTTACGATTTTTGCAAAGTAAAATCAGCAATGGCCCCACTGTGTACCGCTACAATCTGTGTTTTACTGGTGCTAGGTGTTTCACGTAAATATGCCTTACTTCGCCATCTGTCGATGGATTTGCATAAACTATACCTTATTTTCTTTGAAACAGTATCGGCTTTACGATAAACGAGTAAAATTTTATCTCAGTGATTTCTATTTTTTCCAGGACGATATGTTAGCTTTCAAACTCAAAAAATCACAAAAAACGCCCGTTTTCGAACTTTATAAAATCGCTAGCACCTGAACTGCTGAACCGATCTTAATACTCTATGGAAGAAAGTTGAAGAGAATTAGCTTACCTTTACTTTAAATGCTTGGTTGGCAAATTCGGATAAGTAAATTTGGAAGTATACTCAAAAGTGTTGGTGTAACCTCAAAATTTCGAAAAAATTCGAATATTTCGAAAACGCTTCCATAAAATAATTTTTAAATGCCATTTTCGTGTTTAGCGGGCCAAAGTCCATAAGGAAAAAATACTTTTATTCACTTTGCAAAAAAAAAATTTTATTTTGTAAACTAGTGCTATCAGAATTTCATATGTCGACCTAATTCCTATGACATCTATATGACATTGTAGTCCGATTTCAACCAATTTGACATATTATGAATCTGGGATAGTCTTATATATCCAGACCAAAATTGGTTTAAATCGGACCACTATATCATATAGCTGCCATAGGAACAATCGGTCGAACTATGCAATTATGCCGAGTGTTTTTATTGTGAGGTTGCATTAATTTTTTTGATTTCAGGTATAGCGGTGCAAGTTGGTGCAGACAAAACTATATACGTTATTTAGAGAAATAATTACTAAAGCGTTTTAAAGCTAGTGTACCTTTTAGATTCCCCATGCTTGAGAGCTATCGGGTACCAAAGTTTAAAAAAAATTCCAAATCTAGTTTTTTTCAGAGCTGCAGGCTGGAAAAAAGTGCAAAAATTTTTTTTTTGGGAAAGCGATTGGAACAAGGAATGTAAGCATTCGATAGAGAATTCTTCAAAGATTAGGAATCCAAAAAAAAATTGTAAGATCAAGTTAAAAGTTGTGGGTGGTACAACCTTTTAAGGTTGACCCAGTTAAACAAAATCCTTTAAAAAAAACACTAGGTTCAGATTTTTTTTTAACTTTGGTACCCGATAGCTCTCAAGCATGGGGAATTTAAAAGGTACACTAGCTTTAAAACGCTTCAGTAATTATTTCTCTAAATAACGTATATAGTTTTGTCTGCACCAACTTGCACCGCTAGTTATACCTGAAATCAAAAAAACTAATGCAACCTCACAATAAAAACACTCGGCATAATTGCATAGTTCGACCGATTGTTCCTATGGCAGCTATATTATATAGTGGTCCGATTTGAACCAATTTTGGTCTGGATATATAAGACTATCCCAGATTCATAATATGTCAAATTGGTTGAAATCGGACTACAATGTCATATAGCGCCATAGGAATTAGGTCGATATATGCAATTATGATAATTGACGCCGAAAAATGTGTGTGTCTCCGAGTCGCGGCCTTTTATACACTGAATGAAACATCAAAGTAGGTTTGTTGACTTTGAGATTTTTAAAAAGTGCTTTATTATAATATAATTATTTTGAGACTAAATAATTTGTTTCAGTGTAGACCTTTTTATTTTTTCCTCGCACATTTGGGTAGATCGATACAGTTCGATCAATACTCCCACATTTTGAACGAGTGATTCGATCATGATTCAAATCATTACTTGATTTTTGAGCGTTTTCCGTGTCAAATTGAGTCAACGAATCACAACGAGTGCCAAGTCAGAATAGATCGCAGATAAAGATGAACAAATCACAATGGATTCGAGTCAATGTTCGAGTCAAAACAAAAATTTCTTACTCGTTGCAGCTCTCTGCTCTCTAGTTCAACTCCCGGCATATTACATATTTAAATATGCACCTGTTTTGCAGGCATTTACTGTTTTGGCCAGACCTTGTAATATTTTTTGCACCCACGATAATGCCCAAATAACTTACCCGGACGATGCAATGCAGTATCCGATTCCATTCGCGGCATCTGTTCCTCCGTGTACTCTTCGTTGTTCACGAATCGAGTATCTTCCTCTTGTTGTCCTTTTTCCTTGGTCTCATTTGGTGTAAGACCGAAATAGTTGCCTAAGTAATTGGCATGTAATTTGCTGCGACTGTCTTCGGCGCTCATCGTATTCCGAGTTTCATCGTAGTAATGCAGCTCACCCACGTCGCTGGCATTCACTTCCAAATTTGAGTTGGCAGTGTCATTGTCTGGTGGCTCGTTATGGGCCTGAATACGGCCTATGCCGAAGTTATCGTTGTCATAGTTTCCACCTTCCCTAACCCATGCCAGCATATTACCGTTGTCATGTCGCTTCTTCTTGCGCCCTATAGGGAACGAAATATCCTGGTAACTTGAGCTCCTTGCTGTTGTTTTTGCAGCAGCAATAGTTGATTCTGTTGTTCTTGTTATGGAACTGCTTGTTGACATTGTAGTGTTGGTAGAAGTACCTGCTGACATTGTCTCTTCAGCCGCTGATTCATCATTGTCAATTGTGGACTTAATGTTTTGCGCCAATACTTCATCATTACCGAAATTGTCCTCAATATCGCCGATTGCCATAATGTCCTCGCCACCCAAAGCCTTAGATGCTTGCAACGTTGATTGGACCGACACTTTATTCAATTTTCGTTCATTTAACATTTCAATAGAATCAAACAGCTGCTCCTTTTTTTCCAGCTGTTCCTGCTGCTCTTGTGGCTCTCGTTGTCGTGTGCTTTTTTCATTCCTCTCGCTTCGTCCACCCTTTTGGTGTCCCATTTGTTCGCTTGAACTGTTGGCAATTGCCTGCTGCTGTTGGTCCTTTTGATTCTGTTGATTCTGCTGTTCGTCCATGTTCTTAAATTTTTGATACGCAAAACTTTTTCTGCCAAAGTACGCGTCCGGTTTCTCGTCCTCCTGATTGTCCCCATTCGCGTTCACGTCTGCAGCTTTGTTCTCGTCCCCATTTATGGACTCACCGCTGTTGTCCCTTCCACTGTTGTTTTCGTCAACGAAAGAGGAATTTGTAGCTGTCGCAGTCTCTCCTACATTGGCAACTCTCCTCGGAATTGTTCTGTCTTTATTGCTTTTCAATTTGTAATTGTAGTGGCTTTTGTTGTTCATATTGTTGTTGTTGTTATGGTTTTTCTTCTCGACTGGCTTGCCATCTATGCCTAGGTAAACTGTGAAATTTCTTGAAGTGGGCCTTTGAGATTCAAGAATCTGCAAGAAAACAAGCAAATTCAAGAACATAAAAACAAAAAAAAAATAGACATTCCCATTTCATTCTTATTCCAAATCTTATTTGAAAATGCAGTAGCTACAAAAATGCTGCATAGTTAAGTACATATGTGCTCATGTACAGACGAGCATAACATAGTGTAGTACACACGGCGTATACATATTACCATAAAAAAAACCTCTTTACGAGGTAAAAGTCTAGTGACGAAAACATTTTCATGCCCCAAAACTTCTGATATCCAATTTTGTGACGAATAATATTAGGTTTTACATATAAATTATTTTAAACAAAATTTTTGCAGTCGGCACTGCGCATAACAGTGAGTTTTATTTGGTCTGAAGAATTGAGACATTTTAGCGCAATGTGCCGGGTGCCAAAATTTTGTTTAAAATTATTTATATGTAAAACTTATCAAAAATCGCGAAATTTTACACACTACAACATATTGAAAGTTAAAAAAAATCGTTAGCGGCCTTTTCTCAAAAGCCGCCAAAGTATGGGACAAAATACCTTATTTGACCTGTAGCAATTTACCTATGTACTTTAGAAAAAAAGTTAAAAGACATGCCTAACAGCCCTATAAAATACCTTTTCAACGACATATAGATCACATCTGTAGCTTTTATCGTTTGGATGCTATAACGAGGTTAAAGTCTAGTCACGAAAACATTTTCATCTCCCAAAAATTTCGGATATCCAATTTAGATAAGAATAATAAACGAGGTAAAAGTCTAGTGACGAAAACATTTTCATGCCCCAAAATTTCTGATATCCAATTTTGTGACGAGTAATATTTAGGGTATTCAGAAACTATGATATTTGTGTTATGTGGCAAAATGATAACACTGTAGCTAGTGAGTGACCTTTCTAAGTTTCTGTTGTCGTATTTATGATAAATCCCCAGTTCAATGAGTTTAATTTCAATGAACAGCTGTTTTGTATAAAGCAAGCATTCTCATTATTTCGTTTACGCTCATGCGTTTGGTGTCACCGTCTTTTACTCTTGTCTTTTTTCATCCTTTTACCATTGTAAAAAATCAATTTAATAATTTAAAAAAATTTCCAATCTTCATTTAAATTTAAAATCTGTCCTAAGGGACAATCACTAAAATTATCATTTGTGTGATTCGAACCCTAGTTCTTTAACTGAAAATTCGAATTCTGACAGGTCAGCGACTCTAACCGTAGAGCCACCGGACCAAGAAAAGTTACTATCTTTTACAGCCAATACCAATACCAACCTCAGTGTGACCTTATTTCGTTAGATAGTTTAAACAGTCTGGCAACCTTTCTCCTTCTGAAATTTTGTCTCAATACGACGAATTTTGTATACATACCCCAGGGCATGCTTGGTGTGATATACTTTTTTCTGTGTGTTTGTTGTCATTACAACATATAACACTTTGCCACATAACACAAATATTAGAGTTTCTGAATACCCTAATTAAGTTTTACACATACAGTTTGTCAAGAAATTCTTTGCAAACCCTTAAAAATGTAATATTTTGACTTTAAATAAGAAAATAATAGCTTATTATATATATTTGGAAAGGTCATTTAATTTTCGTTCGAATGATGCAAAAATTTCCTTAACCCATTGAGTACCCATGGAATCTTTTGAATTTTTGCAAAAGTCTATTTTTGCTAGTATTTTTTTAGAATTTTTTGAAAACTGCAAAAAAGGCACTTTTTGCATGAAAATGAGGAAAAATGGGTAAAAATTTTCATTTTTAGGATTTCATAAAAATTTTAAAAAATACTAGTAAAAATATTTTTGAAAATTCTTTTTTGCAGTTACTCTTAGAATTGTTCCAAGAATTTTTTTGCATCAAAATATTTTTTGTGAAAAATCGAGGAAAAAAGTTGAAAAAGTAGACTTTTGCAAAATTCAAAAGATTCCATGGGTACTCAATGGGTTAAGGAAATTTTTGCATCAATCGAACGAAAATTAAATGACCTTTTCAAATATATATAATAAGCTATTATTTTCCTATTTAAAGTCAAAATATTACATTTTTAAGGGTTTGCAAAGAATTTCTTGACAAACTGTAAATTATTTTAAACAAAATTTTGGCACTCAATTTTAGCGGTTTTAAGTGATTTCACGCTAAACTAGCAATTTTTCGAAAAAGTCGTAGAACAAACGTTTCTATATTTTTGAGCGGGAACAAGTCCTCATTCAAACATTTAAGCTTAATCAACGCTTTGATACAAACAAACAAACAAACAAACAGACTGACTTTTCATCTCATTTTTTTAAGGTCCCTAAAAATTTCAAAATTAATTATATTTTGAACCAGTATTCGGATTTCGATGATCGAGGTGTCTTTCGACTTTTTTTTTATTAAAATAATAAAAAATTAAAAAAAAATTCAAAAAGGCTCCAACGCACAGTGGCCCAAATAGGCAATCTAGCGGGATATAAGTCGAATTTCAATTTTTGTATATTCGGGTTTTTTTTTATTTCTTTTGATAGACAACTCTTGTCATAGCTTATAAAAGCTTTTGCATGAACTTTCCGGTGCATTCCTAATCGGATGTGAGCTTCCAAAGTGAACATACAGTGAACCACAAATGTCTTCATACAGCATAAACTTGTAAAATTTGCGTATAATAAAGATGTTTTGATGCGGTTTTCTTATATTAATCTTTTATTTACTTAAATTCCGATCATATGATACAAATATTTCTTTAACCCATTAAGTACCCATCGAAAATTTTGAATTTGAAAAAAAGTCAATTTTTCAAAATTTTTCCTCGATTTTTTCCAAAAAATTTTTTGATGCAGAAAAATTCTTCAAACAATTCTAAGAGTGTCTGGAAAAAAAAATTTTCAAAAATATTTTTGCTAGTATTTTTTATAATTTTTTAAAAATCCTAAAAATGACGATTTTAACCCCTTTTTCCTACTTTTCACACAAAAAGTGGCTTTTTTGCAGTTTTCAAAAAATTATAAAAAATACTAGCAAAAATATTTTTGAAAAATTTTTTTTCCAGTCACTCTTAGAATTGTTTGAAGAATTTTTCTGCATCAAAAATTTTTTTGGAAAAATCGAGGAAAAATTTTGAAAAAAAGACTTTTTTTCAAATTCAAAATTTTTGATGGGTACTTAATGGGTTGAAGAAATTTTGGTATCATTAGAACGGGATTTAAGTGAATAAAAGATTTATATAAGAAAACCGCATCAAAACATCTTTATTATACGCAAATTTTACAAGTTTATGCTGTATGAAGACATTTGTGGAGCACTGTATGTACTAAATAAAAATTATATGCTTGTGACCCGTCTTTTCATGTGTAGCAAAAAAAATGTGGTGAAAGTATGCCTTTTTAAAATACATTTTTTTATAGCTTATGCTGTCAACTTTGGGCTAAAACTAGCGGGTTCCAATCGGATCCGATCTAATTTTAGCATACATGTAAAGTATGAGTCCTTGTGGTGTAAAAATTTCCAAAATGTTAACCAACTACGACCAACTCTTAAGTCTGTTGCCCTTTTTAGGTGGAATGTCAGTTTCGAAGCGCTATATATATATATTTATATTAATTGGCTTAACGAAAAAGTGGGCAAAAATAAAATGTTAGCCATCAAAAAATTTGTATTTGGTATATTTTATAAAAATTACCTGGAAGAAAAAAACAAAAAGTTGAAAGCTTTCGTGGCCCATTTTACAGAAAAATGGAAGGCATGCAGATACAGTAGAAACTTTTTTGAAAAAAAAAAATCAAAAATGGCTTGACATGCCTCTTTTTCTACAAAAAAGGTTAGATAAAAAATTTATGGGACCTCTGCCCCAAGACACAGGTCCGAAAAGTGTCCAGTATTGTTATTAATCAGTTGTATTAAGTTTTACACATAAATTATTTTAAACAAAATTTTGGCACTCGGCACATTGCGCTAAAATGTCTCACTTTTTGCGCAGTGCCGAATGCAAAAATTTTGTTTAAAATAATTTATGTGTAATATTATTCGTCACAAAATTGGATATCAGAAATTTTGGGGCAATGAAATTTCTTTCGTCACTAGACTTTTACCTCGTAAAGAGGTTTTTTTATGGGATATCAGAAATTTTTGAATAAGACATCAGAAATTTTAAAATTGCAATATTTTTTGACAGTATAGCTTTGTCAACTTTGTTTATTGTTTGTACAAGCTAAAACAAACTGTCTGGCAACACTGGTCCCCTTTACAAACACACATGCCCAGCGCAAAAGCTATCAGCACTCTCAAACTCTGGCTGCTATGACACTTTGCTGCTGTTTATATATGGCTGCTATGACACTTTGCTGCTGTTTATATATGGCTGCTATGACACTCAGATGCTGTTTATACATTTCAGTTCACATATTTAGAAAACTGGTAATAGTTATCTTCCAAACCAATCAACAAAAATTTATGTATGATATTAAAAAACGCGAAATTTTACAAGTTCAAACATATTAAAAATTAAGTTATTAAAAGATCGTTGCTTGTGTGCGCTCTCTCTCTGCAAAGTTCAGCCGCTCTTTGGTTTTATTGGAAAGAGCGTTCGGCTTTTGCCGAAGGCTCTGGGGTTCCATTGCATACAAAGCATTTGCGCTCAAAAAAATGCTTGTTTGACGCCTCTATGTATTGTTTGCTTAGTGTAATTACTTTAAAAAATGCATAATAGATTTTCTTATGCTAGGTACAGTACAATGAAAATTAATAGCAGGATTTAAGTAATTATAGGTTGAACACAAAACATAAAATGGTTCATGAAGCTCATAATTTGAGAAACAACGACGCAAATATAATGGCTTATAATTTCGCGTAGTTCTTGATGGAATAACAAACTTTAAATTAGACAGGAGCTCCGAAGAGTCAACTGTACCGTTGATCAGGTGAAACAGAAACATGGCACCATGACAAGTCCTACGATCTTTAAGTGAAGGTAAATCAAGCAGTAACAATCTTCTAGCGTAAGAAGGGAGCCTCAAATTAGCATTCCAATTTTGGGCGCGAAGAGCAAACAGCAAAAACTTTTTTTTGCACAGATTTAATCATTCCCTGATAAACTGAGTACTGGGGACTCCAAACACAAGAGCAGTATTCAAGGCCGGGACGCACATGTGACATATAAAGTAACTTGGTGGTGTATGGGTCATCAAATTCTTTAGACCATCTCTTGATGAATCCAAGATTACTGTTGGCCTTGTTGACCATGGTAGTAATGTGTTCATTGAAACATAATTTATTATCAAATAATACCCCGAGGTCATTAACGGACAAGATACGTTCAAGCAATGCGGTACCAATTTTGTAAGGCATAATGCATACATTAGAGCGAAAAATCGACATAACTGTACATTTAGAGTGGTTAAGGATCAAGTCATTAGCAGAGCACCAGTTATTTAAAGAATCTATATCATCCTGAAGCTGGAGATGAAAAATTGGGTTATCGTATGAGACGCACAGCTTTACATCGTCAGCATACATGAGGACCTTTGCATGTTCTATGACTTGGGGAAGGTCGTTTATAAATAAATTAAAAAGAAGGGGACCAAGATGACTCCCTTGCGGCACCCCAGATGTAACGTCAATCTCCTTTGAAAGTGATTGTCGGAACAATACCCTCTGAGGTCTATTGACCAGGTAATCAGCAATCCACAACAATAGATTTGGCTGGAAGCCAAGCATATTTAGTTTTTTAATAAGAAGACTGTGGTTAACTTTATCAAATGCCTTACTGAAGTCTGTGAAGACAACATCAGTCTGCAATTTATTCAAGAAACCGTTGTTGATGTGAGTGGTACATTCCAGGAGATTAGTGGTAGTTGAACGGCGTTTCATAAAACCATGTTGTGTCGGGCTTATTATGGAGTAACAAAGGTGTTGTAGGTGACAGACAAAAATTTGTTCGAACAATTTCGGGATTGCGGAAAGTTTTGAAATGCCACGATAATTTTCTACACAAGATTTGCTTCCTTTCTTGTGAAGAGGAATTATGAAAGAGGATTTCCAGACATTTGGAAAGGAAGAAGTCATCCGACTTTGACCAAATTTGGTAAGAATGTTAAAAACAGCCCCAAACATTATCTGTGAGTTTGGTTGAGATATCTTAAGAAACAAAAAAGTTTTTCATACTAAAGATTATTTTGCATCCGATTGTTCCTATGGCAGCTATATGATATAGTCATCCAACTTTTACCAAATTTAGTCAGAATGTAAAGGACAGTTCCAGACATACAATCTGTAAGTTTGGTTGAGATATCTTAAGAAACAAAAAAGTTTTTTTGCTAAAGGTCAATTAACATCCAATTGTTCCTATGGTAGCTATATGATATAGTAATCCGATTTCAACAAAGTTTGGTCAGAATGTAACTGACAGTATCAAACGTACTATCTGTGAGTTTTATTGAGATATCTCAAGCAATTATGTGATCTTTGACCTTGATTTTGACCCACTTACAGGTCGAATTTCGCAAAACGCCGTCTTATTACACGAAAATTTCAGCATTCTATCTTTTACCGTTTGGGCTGCACGTTGATTCTCAGTAAGTCAGTCAGTCAGTGAGTGAGTCAGGACAAAGAGTTTTATATATATAGACTAGGGGGCTCCGCCCCTCGCTCGCTTCGCTCGCAAGATTGAAAAGAAGATCTTTTTTTGTCCAGCTTAACAAACTTAAACTGCTCGCTTCGCTCGCACAAATGTAATATAACTTCTTTAGTTGTCCGGCTTAACAAATTGATACAATATAAAAGGGTCCGTCCCCTGCTCGCTTCGCTCGCAAAATTGAAAAGAAGGTCCTTAGTAGTCCGCTTTAACAAATTTATATAATACTAGGGGGCTCCGCCCCCTGCTCGCTTCGCTCGCCAACCCCTACTCGCTTCGCTTCATCCGATTGTTCCTATGGCAGCTATGTATATGATATAGTCATCCGACTTTGACCAAATTTAGTCAGAATGTAAAAGACAGTACCAAACATATAATCTGTGAGTTTGGTTGAGATATCTTAAGAAACAAAAAAGCTTTTCATACTAAGCAATTCTGTGACCTTTGACCCCGATTAAACCAACTTAGAGGTCGAATTTCGCAAAACGCCTTCTTATTGCACGATGAAATTATCTTATCTATGTTGTGTGCAAATTTCAGTTTTATATCTTTTACCGTTTGGGCTACACGTTGATTCTCAGTCAGTCAGTCAGGACAAAGAGTTTTATATACATACTAGGGGGCTCCGCCCCCTGCTCGCTTCGCTCTCAAAACTGAAAAGAAGGTCCTTAGTAGTCCGCTTTAACAAATTTATATAATACTAGGGGGCTCCGCCCCCTGCTCGCTTCGCTCGCCAACCCCCGCTCGCTTCGCTCGCAAAATTGAAAAGAAGCTCTTTTGATGTCCAGCTTAACAAACTTAAACTGCTCGCTTCGCTCGCCAACCCGCAGCTCGCTTCGCTCGCAAAAATTTAATAGAACTTCTTTAGTTGTCCGGTTTAACAAACTATTACAATATAAGGGGGTCCGTCCCCTGCTCGCTTCGCTCACAAAATTGAAAAGAAGTCCTTGGTAGTCCACTTTAACAAATTTATATAATACTAGGGGGCTCCGCCCCCTGCTCGCTTCGCTCGCCAACCCCCGCTCGCTTCGCTCGCAAAATTGAAAAGAAGGTCCTTAGTAGTCCGCTTTAACAAATTTATATAATATAGCATTTTTTGTAAAAAAAACGGAAATATTCAACTTCCGCTGTCCGCGGTTTCAATGTTTCTTCCTTCTTTGGCTAAAAGTCAGAATTAGTGACTTGGCGGGAAAAATCCAGATTTGGCGGAAAAAAGCTAAATTTGGCGGGAAAAAGCTAAATTTGAGGAAAATTCAAAATTTAGCAAGAAGAGTTAGTGTGTGAGTTTTCTAAGAATATCTCATACAACAACAGAGTTTTTGATTCTAAAGGTTAACTTGCATCCGATTAATCCTATGGCAGCTATATGATATAGTAACCCGACCTTAACCAAATTTAGCCAGAATGTTAGAGACAGCCCCAATCCTACAATCTGTGAGTTTGGTTAAGATATCTTAAGAAACAAAAAAGTTTTTCATACTAAATGCTATTTTGCCTCCGATTGTTCCTATGGCAGCTATATGATATAGTAACCCGACTTTGACCAAAGTTAGCCAGAATGTAAGAGACAGTACCAAACATATAATGTGTGAGTTTGGTTGAGATATCTTAAGAAACAAAAAAGTTTTTCATACTAAATGCTATTTTGCCTCCGATTGTTCCTATGGCAGCTATATGATATAGTCATCCGACTTTGACCATATTTGGTCAGAATGTAAAGGACAGTACCAAACATATAATCTGTGAGTTTGGTTGAGATATCTTAAGAAACAAAAAAGTTTTTCATACTAAGCAATTCCGTGACCTTTGACCTTGATTTTGACCCACTTACAGGTCGAATTTCGCCAAACGCCGTCTTATTGCACGATGAAATTATCTCACCTATGTTGTGTGAAAATTTCAGCTTTCTATCTTTTACCGTTTGGGCTGCGCGTTGATTCTCAGTGAGTCAGTCAGTCAGTCAGTGAGTCAGTCAGGACAAAGAGTTTTATATATATACAGGCATGCCACAGAAATCACTAGTGAAAGCGATTTCAGAGAAAGGCAATTCCACTTCAAAAATTTCTCCGTGCCACAGAACTTCGAGTAATTTATAGTTTTTAGCATGTTCACCAACCTTTTCGAACTAGGCTGCTAGGGTTGGCCCCTTCTCAGATTAAATTTCCCAAGGGTTTGTTTAGCAACTTTTTTAAGTTTATCATTGCAAAATATCAAATTTTCATTTTAATTCTTATTTAATTTATATAATTCAATTTATTTATATAATAATTGATATTGTATAGCTTAAAAAAATTTAAAAATTATTGGCGCGGCAAACAATAAAAGTTTCTCGACAACTCTAAATTCAAAAATTCGGACAAAAAATGTGACATTATTCTCATGGCATCGGACGCCAGTGAATTGAGCGATGATTTCATCTCACTCAAAATTGTTCAGGTGATTGGACTGTGGCACGGAGAAATGAAATTGACGTGAAAGTCAAGTGAAAGAGATTTCTGTGGCATGCCTGATAGATAGCATTTTTTGTAAAAGAAACGGAAATATTCAACTTCCACAGTCCGCGGTTTTAATGTTTCTTCCTTGCAATTGAACTTTGGCTAAAACTCAGATTTAGTGATTTGGCGGGAAAAATCCAGATCTGGCGGGAAAAAGCTAAATTTGGCGGGAAAAGGCTAAATTTGGCGGGAAAAAGTTAAATTTGAGGAAAATTCAAATTTTAGCAAGAAGAGTTGATGTGTGAGTTTTCTTAGAATCCCATAAAAAAACCTCTTTACGAGGTAAAAGTCTAGTGACGAAAACATTTTCATGCGCCAAAATTTCTGATATCCATTTTTGTGACGAATAAAATTAAGTTTTACACATAAATTATTTTAAACAAAGTTTTTGCATTCGGCACTGCGCAAAACAGTAAGTTTTATTTGGTATTAGAATTGAGACATTTTAGCGCAATGTGCCGAGTGCCAAAATTTTGTTTAAAATAATTTATGTGTAAAACTTAATATTATTCGTCACAAAATTGGATATCAGAAATTTTGGGGCATGAAAATGTTTTCGTCCCTAGACTTTTACCTCGTAAAGAGGTTTTTTTATGGGATATAACATTCATTAATATTGTGTTATCCAAATAATCAAAATAAATTCTTATAACGAAAGTCCGCGAGGACTTCTTATTTTAATCTTAAGTGGCGCCCAACGTTTTTCGGACCATTTTGTGTAAAGAACTAATCGTGCTGTGTAATTGCAATACCCAACCTACCAGTGCAAACAATAAAAGCTGTGCCTGACTTACATCAATTTACGTCAGCGGCACAAGCCCAATAAAAAGCCATTTGATACACCGAAGCCGCTGGAGCTTTTCGGGCAGCGACTTGTCACTAAACCAGCGGGTTTGGGCAGTGAAGTAAACCAACACACATAGACTTCAGCGAGGGATCATAAAAAAGCATTCGCGACTGCAGCGTGGGAAGCAGTAGTTTTAAACGTAGAGCATCCCTGCAGTTATGGAGGTAACGATTGGCCATGCTTGAACTACCTACCCCACTACTCCCTACATGGGTACTTTCCAGACAGACCCTCTGGTAAGCAAACGCCGAACCACCGAGTGCATGGGTACTTACTTTACTGACCCTATGGTAAGCGAGCGCCGAGCCACCGAGTAAAAAATATGTGCGCTCGAAAGCGAAAACGAAACGTAACGGATTAGCATCACATTTGTTTTTGTTAATTCGCGAATAGGACATAGATGACCGAAAAAATCATAACTTCGATTATGCTTTCTGTCGCTGTTTTTTTTGGTAAAAAAAAAATTAGTAATTTTATTCAACAAGCTTGCTGTTACCTAAGGGGCAACTTAGTCTAGTTTTAAATTTGTGAAACAGTTTAGGTCACATGGACGTTAAATAGGAACTTAAAACTAAAAATTACATAAAAATTATATACACTACTAGGGGGCTCCGCCCCCTGCTCGCTTCGCTCGCCAACCCCCGCTCGCTTCGCTCGCAAAATTGAAAAGAAGGTCTTTTGTTGTCCAGCTTAAAAAACTTAAACTGCTCGCTTCGCTCGCCAACCCGCAGCTCGCTTCGCTCGCAAAAATTTAATAGAACTTCTTTAGTTGTCCGGCTTAACAAATTGATACAATATAAAAGGGTCCGTCCCCTGCACGCTTCGCTCGCAAAATTGAAAAGAAGGTCCTTAGTAGTCCGCTCTAACAAATTTATATAATATAGCATTTTTTGTAAAAAAAACGGAATTATTCAACTTCCGCTGTCCGCGGTTTCAATGTTTCTTCTTCCTTTGGCTAAAAGTCAGATTTAGTGATTTGGCGGGAAAAATCCAGATTTGGCGGGAAAAAGCTAAATTTGGCGGGAAAAAGCTAAATTTGAGGAAAATTCAAAATTTAGCAAGAAGAGTTAATGTGTGAGTTTTCTAAGAATATCTCATACAACAACAGAGCTTTTGATTCTAAAGGTTATTTTGCATCCGATTGTTCCTATGGCAGCCATATGATATAGTAACCCGACTCTGACCAAATTTGGCCAGAATGTTAGAGACAGCCCCAGACATATAATCTGTGAGTTTGGTTGAGATATCTTAAGAAACAAAAAAGTTGTTCATACTAAAGGTTATTTTCATCCGATTGTTCCTATGGCAACTATATGATATAGTAATCCGACTTTGACCAAGTTTGGTAAGAATGTTAGAGACGGTCCCAAACATATAATCTGTGAGTTTGGTTGAGATATCTTAAGAAACAAAAAAGTTTTTCATACTAAAGGTTATTTTGCATCCGATTGTTCCTATGGCAGCTTTATGATATAGTCATCCGACTTTGAACATTTTTGGTCAGAATGTAAAAGACAGTCCCAAACATACAAAATCTGTAAGTTTGGTTGAGATATCTTAAGACACAAAAAAGTTTTTCATACTAAAGGTTACTTTGCATCCCATTGTTCCTATGGCAGCTATATGATATAGTCACCCGACTTTGACCAAATTTGGCCAGAGTGTTAAAAACAGCCCCAAACATATAATCTGTAAGTTTGGTTGAGATATCTTAAGAAACAAAAAAGTTTTTCATACTAAAGGTTATTTTGCATCCGATTGTTCCTATGGCAGCTATATGATATAGTCACCCGACTTTGACCAAATTTGGCCAGAGTGTTAAAGACAGCCCCAAACATATAATCTGTAAGTTTGGTTGAGATATCTTAAGAAACAAAAAAGTTTTTCATACTAAAGGTTATTTTGCATCCGATTGTTCCTATGGCAGCTATATGATATAGTCATCCGACTTTGACCAAATTTGGTCAGAATGTTGTAGACAGCCCCAAACATATAATCTGTGAGTTTAGTTGAGATATCTCAAGAAACAAAAAAGTTTTTCATACTAAGCAATTCTGTGACCTTTGACCTTGATTTTGACCCACTTACAGGTCGAATTTCGCAAAACGCCGTCTTATTGCACGATGAAATTATCTCACCTATGTTGTGTGAAAATTTCAGCTTTCTATCTTTTACCGTTTGGGCTGCACGTTGATTCTCAGTCAGTCAGTCAGTCAGTGAGTCAGTCAGTCAGTCAGGACAAAGAATTTTATATATATAGATATACAGTTATCTATTTACAAAAATATCCTAGTAGGGAGATCGAGTGGGTGACACCTTTTAAGTCTTCTTTTTCTCGCTGTTTGCTTATGAATTTACAAAAACAATTGTGATGCTAGTACCGTTTGTTTTCGTTTTGCTTTCTGCTCTTTTGCAATGATCGAACGCTGTTGCGTTTGCCGGTTCACCAATTTTGTGAGAGCTTTGAAGTTATCAAGTTGTTGGAGTGCAGCAGAAGTCAAGCGCAAATACGAATAAAGTGCAAATTTAATTAATTAAACCAAACAATAGTGACTTTATTCCAATATAAATTAACAAGAAAGGTACGACAATAATATATCACTCTAATTAAGGACACAATATGTATAGTGAACGGCAAATAAGAAGACTTAAACAGCAACAGAAAAAAAAATATATACGGGGGTGCCACAGAAATCGCAGCGATTTAGCGTTTTCAATAACCTTTTCCAGCTAGAATAAGGGTTGACACCTTATAAGATTAAATTATCCATGGGTTTGTTTAGCTACTTTTTTAGGTTTGTTATTGCAGAACAATAAGACTTTAATTTTTTTCCGTTTTAATTTATATAATTTAATTTTTTTATATAACAGCTGTTTTTATTTAGCTAAAAAAAATTTAAAAGTAATTGGCGCGAGAAAATAAATATTACTCGACAACTCTAGCAACTGTCTGCCATTAAGGTGGGTTCTCACTGCTGCACAATGTGAAATCACATTTTGTCATGCTTTGTGATGATTTGCAGAATACGTCAAAGTGTTTACATTGGCAACACAAAATTTGTACTTCACAAAATTGTGGATAGCCTTGTGAAAAGAATTGTGAAAGACTTCAATGTAAACACTGCCAGTCAATGTAAAGAGCATCGCAAAAAATCAAAAGGAATCAAAATGTTCACAAAATGCTCGCAATTGAACAATAACAAGTTCCACAAAAAGAATAAAAACAAAGAAATGTCACTTTGCACATGTCCTTTAATTAAAAAGGTTGCATTTTTTAAAAATAATTAATTTGGAGCAGATAATCAGCCGTGGACGTCGGGTAACAATCTAGTGGCATTCTGATTCAATTCACAAGCTAATTAAAGGTGTGGAGGAGTCAGAATGCCTCTGGAATGTATGTAGTGAAAACTACAAGAACCGGGAGGCCAAGGAAGCAAGTCAGAGCTCAGTTGCTTTGAATTTGAACGAAAGACTTTGCAGCTCTCCCGTAGCTTTGCATACATTCCCTCTTTTCCACGAGTCAAATTCATTTCGTCGATCCAGCAGCTGCTGCTTTGCCTTGCAATGACCGCCAAAGCAGCAAGCTCAGTTTCATCTTGTGAATCCATTTCTTTTTTAAAAATCAAAATCAATGCTAAAGGCCCGAAAAAACAACAAATAAAATATTAGCTTTGACATTTATGTTTTCACAAATGTGAAAGAAAACCAACTTGCTCGATGTGCTTTCACAATGGGATTGGGCTCAATTGAGCTGCTTCAACTTTAACAGGAGTTAACATAGTTTTTATCAAAATTGTGTCAGCCTCCTTCGCAAAAAATTTTTAACAGAATGTGAAAGTGGTGTTTACATTGAAGTGTCACATTTTTGTGACTTCACAATTTTGTGACAATGCATTTAGTGTTCACATTGCATTGTGACGTTGTGAACAGCTTTGTGCAGCGTTTGTGAAGCGTTTGTGACGCAGTGAGAACCCACCTTTAGTCTGTCAACACATCGTGACAAATGTTTTCACAAATTGCACAATAATTTAAAGATTTTTGTTTGGTAAAACTCAAAAGAGATTTTTTTATTGCTTAATTTAAAGAAAACTGAAGTTGTTCCATAAAAATTTTGCTTTAATTTTATACCGCTGTGCCACAGGTCAATCCGCAAAATAATTTTTTGCGGAACGAAATAGCTGGCGTCCGATGCTGCCACTTAGTCCGATTTAGATTTTCGAAGTCAGGGTAAGCGATGCCACATTTTATGTCAGAATTTGAAATAAGGTTTTAAAAAAAAATATATGGAACCACTTCAGTTTTCTTTAAATTAAGCATTAAAAAAATGGGTCTTTTGAGGTAAATCAAGTTTTAAGCCTAGTACCGACGTCAGAAAAAAGGCCTAGCGTAAGGTCAAACTCCATATAAAAAAAACGCTGGCGAAAGGTGAATAAGAAGAAGACGACATTTATCTCCGCTTGTCGGTCCGCACGTCAACTAAAAACGGAGTTGCCAGATAAGGAACGGGCGTTATCCAGCACTGTTTGAAACAGCTGTCAAGCCAAGCGAAAAATATATTTCTTATATATTTCGGTATCTATCTATCTCACTCTCTCACAATAAGTCAAAAGAAATGGCGGTGAAATTAACAAAAAACAGCAGATTGGAGCTTTTCGAGACAGCAGACAAAATTCTGCTGATTAATGAGGTGGAGAAGAGGCCGATATTTGTATTTGTTCATTAATTTAGAGGGAGAATCCACTTGAAAAGTTCAAAAGCGATAGGTGCACCAAATACCCGCTGTGCTTGCGTGCCATCGCATATTTCTCCTCTATTAATATTAATATACATTTTTCATTGCCTATTCTCTCCTCTTTTTTGCAAATCAGTTCTGCATGTTCATATTTAAAATAAACCGCTGCTGACGCATAGAGTTACCATTCCATTTTATGTTATTTTTCCGTGCTGCATTGGCAACTCTGGCTTTACGCTCGTCGACAGCTAAATATTGTGCATTTTC
The DNA here is from genome assembly GCA_037043405.1 of Drosophila subquinaria. NCBI lineage: Eukaryota > Metazoa > Arthropoda > Insecta > Diptera > Drosophilidae > Drosophila > Drosophila subquinaria. Next base: position 73,338 of record JBAMBL010002046.1, read on the forward strand.
CGCCGCTAAAAATTTATCTCACGTCGGTACTAGGCTTTACCGAAAAAAAACCTTTTATTTATTGTGCAAATTGTGAAAGAAGTGTTACGAGGAGTTGCCAGACTAATGGCGGAAAATTGCAAGAGTTGTAGAGTATTTTTTATTTTCTCGCGCCAATTCCATTTAAATTTTTTTCATCTAAATAAAATCAATTATTTTTTAAATAAATTAAATTATTTAAATTAAAACGGAAAAAAATTAAAATCTTATTGTTCTGCAATAATAAACCTTAAAAAGTTGCTAACCAAACCCCTGGATAATTTAATCTAAAAAGGTGTCAACTCTTAGCAGCCATGTTATTGAAAACGCAAAACGCTTAAACGCTGCGATTTCTGTGGCAGCCCTGATAGACAAGTTAAATTGTGTCGCAGCAAAAGAAAATGCGCTTTAACAGGAAGAACAAGGCAACAATGACAGTGAAATCGAAATGGAAGTGGTCGAGGAAATAATAAATTCATATAATATTGGCAGTGAAAAAAATAACGAAAGTGACAACAATAATAATAATTTAAATGACGACTTAAAAAGGTGGTTCTTAAAGCATAGGCCGACCCGTGACTGTGCAATTGACTTAGCTCGTATATTGAAAAAAAATAATTAAATAATAAATAATAAATAATTCGCCAAAAAAAGCAGAAATAACAAAAATCGATGGAGGTCTTTATTTACACATTGGCATTAAAAATCAAATTAATAAACTTTTGACTTCAATTATATGTAATGACAAAATAATTATTGACATAAACATTGATGGCATTCCTCTGTTTAAAAGTTCCAATTCACAACTTTGGACCATTTTGATAAAATTGACAAATGTTCAAAATTCACTAGTTGTGCCTGTTGGAATATTTTTGGGTAAATCCAAGCCCTATAGTTGTGATGAATTTCTTAGCCAATTTACTTGCGAGCGAAAGCATTTGCTTCAATATGGAATTGAGACCGACGAAAGGCGTATACAAATAAAACTTAGGTCCATTGTTTGTGATGCCCCTGCCAGGGCTTACGTCAGAGAGACTCCTGGACATACATCATCGCATGGATGTTCAAAATGTAATCAAGACGAAAAACAAATTTTAACATACAAAACGGAAAGTGGAGACTTAATAACAGACAAGGACTTTAAAAATAGAAAATATTCCTAGCACCACACAAAACAGTATTTGACAAAAATTACACCTTTTGAAACGTTACATGTTAAAATGGTTACCTAAATTCCATTAGATTGTATGCATTTAATCGATTTAGGAGTCATGCGTAAATTTCTTGACAGATTAAAACCTAATAAGACAAGTTATAAATTAACTAAGGACAAAACAAATAATAAATCTCAAAAATTAATTGACTTACGTAAAAAAATGCCTAGTGAATTTGCAAGGAAGCCAAGATCTTTAAATGAACTCTCAAAATGGAAAGCAACAGAATTTAGACAATTTTTACTAAACACAGGAATTTAAAAATGAATTATCTGACGACCAATACTACGTATTTATGTTACTGCATTGCGCGTATAGAATGCTATGCTGCCCATACCACAGAAAATCAAATTTGGAAACCTGTCAGCGCATGTTGCAGCTTTTTGTTGAAAATTTTCCAATAATATTTGGGGAAAATAGTCTGTCTTATAATGTTCACAGCTTACTCCATATACAACAAACAGTGGAGTAGGTGGGCGATCCAGATAACGGTTCTATGCTTTTGAAAATTATTTGCAACATTTGAAAAGTTACGTCCGTAAACCAACTCAAATTTTAGAGCAAATTCACAGAAGAATAGACGAAGAGACGTATTCACCCGTCTACCTAGATCAGACCCAGTAAAAAGCAATTAATCGATCATTTTTAAAAGGAGCACACTAATGCAAAAAGAACCAAATAATTACTGCTATATTGAAGGGGATATTTCCATAGTTATTATATCAATTATGGAAGACTCTGAGAAACATTTCCGAGCAAGACGATTCAGGAACCTGCGGAACTTTTATTCACAGCCATTTAACTCCTGTGACATAGGTATTTACCTTGCAGACGCGGAGCCTTCACCATCTGAAGAAATTTTTAAATTAAGCCAATTGACTTGTAAGGCGGTCGTCATCCCTTTTTTGAATGATTTAATTATAGTGCCTTTACTACATCATATTGATAATTGAGTGAATTGTCGTATTTTTAATTTTCAAAACTTTTTTCTTGACTTGTAATTGAATATCACAAACCGCTCAAAACTATGAGTGATATATTTTTTAGAATAAATTTGATTAAATAATATGTCTGGCAGTCCGGAAAGAAATATTAAGCGACTGGAGTTGTCTAATACCCGTAAGTGCCAAAATATAGATACATTGATATAATTTCAATTATTCTTTAATCTTTTATATTTTAGACCAAAAGACTACCTGCAACTGCTCAGGAACAATCGAGCGCCTTGAGCAAATTGTTGTTCAGTTGGTAAAACATGCTCGATCCTCACGTGGTAAGTGTGCTACGATAAATTATATAAATGAATCAAAACTAAAAAAATATTTTTTTTACTTTCAGCTGAGACGAAAGTTCTTGTGGAAGAAATTCAATCTTTAAGAGGTATAAGTATGATTATTAAGACCTTAATCAAATATGCATACATTTATATATTTACATATATTCTATATACACTCCCCGAAATTTAATTAAAGGCACCTTATTTTTGCATTAAAAAATATTGATTGACAATAACGGACCTTAATTCATCATCAAGTGTGGTCATTGTTATTAGTTGTCTATTATAAGTTTGAAAAAATCATTTACCGTCAGATTTCAGGTTGCTTTTTCTGAACTTTCGTTTTGGTGCAACTTTTAGTGCGAAATTCAATTAAAGGCAGTGCCTTTGTAGTTGTTTCCAAGAAATGTCCTGATGACAAATAAATTATGTCAGTATTTATTTTAAATGCTGAGTCTTGATAAGTAGAAAATAACTGAAAAACGCAGATATCAATTCCGAATTGAATACAGGAAAGGGTACGGCACTATCATCCTAAGAAGTTGCTAAGGTCCTTGCTTACAAGGATACTAAGAGCTCCAACCGGAATATTTCACTGATATTAACTCGTTAAGTCCCAGCAAAGGACAATTTGATCAAATTAAAGAAAACTATATTAAAAATTGGTCTGAAAACAACAATCAAAAAATTTCCATAAGGCCCAAATCGGGAATCATTCGCTCCAGCTCAAAAAAAAAAACTCTACTGTATCCAATTTTAAAACTGATTTGCAGTTGTAAATAACAACACTTCGAGTACACCAAATTTTGTCGAGCAGCGACCGCTCAAAGTGAAGGAAAACTAAGTTGAAGACAGCTCTTACTGAAACCCATATATTACGTCCATACGAACCATACGTCTGTCTTCAACTTAGTTTTCCTTCTCTTTGAGCGGTCTCTGCTCGACAAAATTTGGTGTACTCGAAGTGTTGTTATTGCAACTGCAAATCAGTTTTAAAATTGGATACAGTAGAGTTTTTGAGCTGGAGCGAATGATTCCCGATTTGGGCCTTATGGAAATTTTTTGATTGTTGTTTTCAGACCAATTTTTAATATAGTTTTCTTTAATTTGATCAAATTGTCCTTTGCTGGGACTTAACGAGTTAATATCAGTGAAATATTCCGGTTGGAGCTCTTAGTATCCTTGTAAGCAAGGATTTTAGAACTTCTAGGATGATAGTGCGTACCCTTTCCTGTATTCAATTCGAAGATATCTGCGTTTTTGAGTTATTTTCTACTTATCAATAAACTCAGCATTTAAAATAAATACTGACATAATTTATTGTCATCAGGACATTTCTTGGAACAATACAAAGGCACTGCCTTTAATTGAATTTCGCATGAGTTGCACCTACGAAATTGATAAAGCAACCTGAAATCTAACGGTAAATGATTTTTTCGAAACTTATAATAGACAACTAATAACAATGACCACACTTGATGATGAATTTAAGGTACCGTTATTGTCAATCAATATTTTTTAATGCAAAAATAAGGTGCCTTTAATTAAATTTCGGGGAGTGTACATGTTTATATTTAGCTGACCAAAATGCGACGCAGGCTAAAATCGAGGTCCTTGTGGAAGCTGCCTCGGAGCAAACCGCCACTATCAAAGGAATGACGAAGCAGCAAGGACAAGGACAAACAGTGGCCAGAAAATTTCCGATTCAGACTGTAAAGGATCTAAATCAGATGAACATGGAAATTAACGACACAAACCGAGAGCTTTATGTTAGTATGGATTCAGTTAAAATTTTTCCTGTAAGTTAAATTCTTTTTTATTTTTTACAGATTGATGCAATTAAGATCCACACTATGCAAGGTGGAATTTTGAAAAACCTAAAAAATGTATTGTCCAATACTGTTGTCTTGGCTTATAATGTTGAAGGCGTTCAAGGCAAAGCTGCCTTGAAAAACGAAAGCAGTTTTAATGGAGTTTTGCTTGGTAGGTTTTATTAAATTCATTGTAATAGTAGTTGGGCATGTATAAATTAATTTTTTAGCATAAATTAATTTTTTAATTGATTTATCGGATCATTTAAGACTAATGGAATTTCTTTTTATTTTTTTTCCCTAGATGCAATCAATTTGGTAGAAGGGACTGGATCAGCTGAGGACACTCTACGAAAGGCCTTGCAGCTGCAAAAGCAACGCTATTTAAAAACTGCTGCAACAAAAACCAAATTGAAAATGAAATCAACAACAACAACAACGTATAAATAATAATAAGATTATATATATTTTAAATAATAAATAGTTTTATTTATTTTAGCTATTGGTTATTGAAGAAAGTAAAATTGAATTTTAGATAATACAAAAATTGAATTTTAAATTATGGCTTTTTTAATTTTTGACTTTTGTGGACCCATTTCACCACTCATGGGTACCCATGTAAGTACCCTTTTCATGGGTACCCATGTAAGTACCCTTTTCATGGGTACTCATATCACCAACCCTAGCATGGGTAGCCATGTAAGTACCCCTTTCATGGGTACTCATTTCACTAGTTCGCGGTAAACGATGTGGTGGCGATTGACCCTTTTTGCGGACATTTCATACAAAAAACGAAATGATGAAACGCATTGCTTAGGGTTAGCAAAGAAAGTAAAGGTGGTTTCCTAGTAAGTACTTATTTCACCAGCTACGAACTAGTGCCCATTACTAGAGGGATACAACCCTTGTAGGATCAAATAAATTGTAAGTGGGCTATCATTGGGCACAAACTTTTTTCAATTTGCGTGATTTATTTAAAATAAAATTCAAAAATATATAAGTGAGAAATATACAGGCCTGTTCCGGTTTTCACTTGTTTTTTGCGAATTTCAATCCGCAAGATTTGACCGAATTTCCCTGAAAATTCCTTTACATTTCCTACGAATCAACCTCCGAATTTCCCTTCCACATTGTGTTGAGTAATTTTTTGCGGAACAGTGCTGGAAAATGTTCTGAGCGAATCAGACATTTGCGTCAAAAGAATTTTCGCCTGTTAAAATGTGTAATTTATTCATCAAATATTTATTTAATCATAAGTCGAAACATTTTTCAAAGGTAAAACCTACTTTCGTTATAACTTTTGTATTTTTGAAAGGGCGGGTTGATTTCAGTGTTGAGAAATGTCTTTTTGCAGAGTTGTCAATTGTTGCACAGGGTTTGTTTACAAAAATAATCAGTTCTTTTTTGCATTAAATTTTAAACTGTTTTGTCCAAACTTGCATTTAAAAAACAAGAAATTGAATTCTTCACTTTACGCAATACTTAAAAATACTTAAATTGTTGCTTAAAATATGTACCAATATATTAACTAATTTCTTCACATACAAGGGCAGCCCTTATAAAGTTTCCATTCACTTTCACAAATACTTGCGGAAACTGGAACAGGTCGAGCAAATCCGACATATGTAAATGTAAGGTTAGAGTCTTATCGATTTTGAAGTATGATGAAATAATAATTATTTAAAAATCAAATAAATTATTTTTTTTTTATCTGATAAGGTAGTAATATTCCTAAAACATTGAAGTATTTAATAAAATTTTAATTTTCACTTTAATTTTATGCTAAGCATGCCAAAATCATCGATTAAACCCTACCGAATTCAAACTCACTAGCTCAATGTGACGTGAATTCAATCCGCAAATCTTGCCGAAAGTGAAAACCGGAACAGGCCTAATAAAAAATTGCAATAATTCTGCTCCCAACTAACTTTGAGTAACACAATTTTGCATCCATCAGCAATTTTCAATAAACTCTCCTCGGCAGCATTCATTTAATTTACTGTTGTTGATTTACCCTTGAAATTGTGTTGTTATTATTGTTGACAGTATTGTCCATGAACAGCTCGTTTCTCAGGTACAGAGACCGCTCTGCGAGGGGATCTGAGTCAGGCGACTCCACCACCTAAGATAGGGAAGCCGTGCAGAACTGAGGGCTTCCTTAAACGCTCGGATACAAGAATTGGCAGAAAGAATATCTGCCAGTAGTATAGAAACACCGCCGGTCCAGGCATTTGAGCCGGTGGAAATCAGAAACGACGTCCAATGTAATAAACCATTGGACGCCGTCAAATGCTTGCCAGAATTTACGGGAGTGCCAAAAACGTACGCATCTTGGAGACAAGCTGCGATAGCGGCATATCAAATTTACAAGCCATACGACAGCAACTCACTCCACTACCAGGCGGTCATTATTATTAAGAGTAAAATTAGAGGGGCAGCTGACGGCGTTTTGGGTTAGTTTGGCGCAGTAATGAATTTTTTACAATACTATGACGAGGCTGAGAAAAAGCTTACTCTTCTCACCAATAAGGTCAACATGTTCTATGAACCAAGCATGGCACAAGGGCTCTGTACGAGGTACAGAGATGATGCGTTGCGTGTTTTTGTCTCAGGCCTAAACCGTAGCCTGACGGATGTCCTGTTCGCGGCAAAGCCTAAGGACTTACCGTCGGCCCTAGCTCTAGCGCAAGAGGTAGAGGCAAACCATGAGAGGTACGCCTTTGCCGCTAACTTCGCTAAGGGGCAAGAAGATAGGGAACGAAAAGTGACCTCGAGGCCGCAGGTCCGTCAGCAAGATAGATCCTCACTTCACTAAACAACAGAAACAGCAACAAAGTCAATTTGAGCAACAGAGTGGCAGGTGGAACAAAGGTGGCGGTTCACAGGAACCAATGGACGTCGATCCATCTGTGTCAAAAATTTTACAACCATCGCAGGCACCAGCCTACGTTAACTCTAGCGCTCCTCAAGCCTACAAAAGAACGGCCACGTCTGGGCGTCTAAGCGGACAGAGGAGGCAGAGAGTCAATCACACAGCTCACGAGCTTGATCACGATTCAGGTTCGTATGCTAGCTCTGCAACAGCAGCAGAACAGCAAATTGCCGACGACAATGGTAGCGGGTATGACTCAGACACTCCCGATTTTTTAGGGAAAGCTCCCTGCTGCCCTACATCAGTAGGAGAGTAGCAGGGATCCAGATGAGATTTCTCATCGACACGGGCGCTTCCAAGAATTATATCAGGCCACATAAAAATCGAAAAGGTGTGTGCCCAGTAAATTCTTTCTTCTCTACCCATTCTATACACGGCACCACGATGATCACTCATAAGTGCCTTATATCTCTGTTCGGGAAAACTGCCACATTTTTCTTACTCCCAGACCTGTCCACATTTGATGGAATTGTGGGGCTCGACTTGCTCACGCAAGCAGGAGTGTCGCTTTGTCTTTCTTCTGGCCAACTCAAATGTGGCGCAGAAACTGAACCAATCGAATTCCACAGGTGCGCGGATGTTAACTTTTCCAATGTTGACTGCGCCGACGCGCCCGATGCTGTAAAAGATGCATTACTAAAGATGCTAAAAAGCAAACATAAGGCCTTCGCGGATCCGGAAGAAGCACTTCCCTATAACACATCAGTGGTGGCCACTATCAGGACCACTGATGAACAACCAGTTTATGTCCGACTGTACCCCTCTCCCATGGGAGCAGCGGAATTCGTTAATAAAGAGATTCAAAGCCTTCTGAAGAACGGTATCATCAAAAAATCTGTTTCCCCTACAACAACCCCATTTGGGTGGTGGACAAGAAGGGGACGAACGAGTTTGGTAACAAGAATATGAGCCTCGTAATGGATTTTCGCAAAATTAACGAGAAAACCATCGCAGACAGATACCCTAAGCCTAACATTCCAATGATTTTGGGGAATCTTGGCAAAGCTAAATACTTTTCGACATTGGACCTAAAATCCGGCTATCACCAGATCACGCTAGCAGAGCGAGACCGTGAAAAAACATCCTTTGCAGTTAACGGGGGGAAGTACGAATTTTGTCGACCTCCCTTTGGGTTGAAGAATGCGGCCAGCATCTTCCAAAGAACTGTTGACGACAAACTGCGTAAGCAAATTGGCAAATCTTGCTATGTCTATGTTGACGATGTCATCGTCTTCTCAAAAGACGAAAATTCTCATGTCCAACATGTAGAGTGGGTCTTAAAGAGCCTGTACGAGGCAAATATCAGAATCTCCAAGGAAAAATCGCGTTTTTTTTTTAAGAAAAGCGTAGGTTTTCTTGGTTTCGTGGTAACCAGTAATGGAGCTACAACGGACCCTGAAAAAGTCAAAGCGATTCAGGAGTTCCCAGAACCAAAGAACATATTCGAGATCAGATCATTTTTAGGATTGGCCAGTTACTATAGGTGTTTCATCAAAGACTTTGCCTCAATAGCAAATCCCATTTCTGATCTTCTAAAGGGCGAGGATGGGTCAGGAAGTAAACATAGATCGCGAAACATCCCGGTAGAATTCTCTGAGCTTCAGCGTCACGCATTCCAAAAGCTACGCAACATTTTGTCATCAGAAAACGTCATGCTCAGATACCCTGACTTTAAGAAGCCGTTTGATCTAACGACGGACGCTTCAGCTTACGGCATAGGGGCAGTGCTTTCTCAAGAGGGTCGCCCTATCTCAATGATTTCCAGAACATTGAAGCCCCCGGAGGTGAACTACGCCACCAACGAGCGGGAACTTTTGGCTATAGTTTGGGCCCTTAGCAAGCTACGTCACTACCTGTATGGGGTAAAAGACATTAACATTTTCACGGACCACCAACCGTTAACTTTTGCAGTTTCTGAGTCAAACCCGAATGCCAAAATTAAAAGATGGAAGGCGCGCATTGAGGAAACGAATGCGCGAATATTTTATAAGCCAGGCAAGGAGAATTTAGTTGCTGATGCGCTATCGCGACAACAGCTCAACCCTCTTGACGAGCTGAATACTGATTCCTGCGCGGCCACAGTCCACAGCGAGCTGTCCTTGACCTATACAATTGAGTCAACCGAAAAGCCACTTAATTGTTTCCAAAATCAAATTGTCATTGAAAAGGCACGCGTCCCCACCAAACGCAACTTCATTCTTTTCGGGGACAAGAGGCGTCATGAAGTGAGCTTCACTGATCGCACAGCCCTTCTAGATGAACTCCTTGACTTGATTAATCCAAATGCAGTTAATGCCCTCTATTTCAACCTGCACACACTAGCACAGGTGCAGGATGGCTTAGTTCGCATGTTTCCAGGCACAAAGTTCTGGCACTTCAAAAACCGAGTTGCAGATGTCTTCAACGTTGACGAGAGGAGAAAAATTCTCGTTGCCGAACATAATAGAGCGCACAGAGCAGCTCAAGAAAATGTTAAGCAAGTGTTATTAGAATACTATTTCCCTAAAATGGCGAAGTTGGCTAACGAAATTGCGGAAAGTACGATAGGCACCCGAAAAGACAAGAGCTGGGAGAAACTCCGATCCCTGAGACTCCTGGGGAATTTCTACACATTGATATTTTTTCCAAGGACAAACAATTTTTTTTTAACCTGTGTTGATAAGCTCTTTAAATATGCTGTCGTAAAACCAATTCAGTCGTGCACTATCGGGGACTTAAAAGCTTCACTACTACAGCTCATGAATTTCTTTCCACGAGCCAGAACAATTTATTGCGACAACGAGCCTTCGATGAATTCTTAAACGATAAAGACCCTGTTGTTAAACAACTACGGAGTCCATTTTGTTAATGCGTCGCCGCTGCATAGCACCTCCAATGGCCAAGTCGAGCGCTTTCATAGCACTCTAGCCGAGCTTGCACGTTGCCTCAAGCTGGAGAGAAACATCAGTGATTCAGTCGAAGTCATAATGCTAGCCACGATTGAGTATAACAAGACAACACATTCGGTCATCAACAATATGCCCTCCATGTGCTCTCAGGCGAACCTGAAGGGGAAATATCAGCAAAGTTAAGGAGTGCACAAGATGCGCTCCGGGCTAGGCTGAACGACCAGCGACAGAATAGAGTCTTTGAAGTAGGCGAAAAAGTACTACTAAAAAGAAACCGAAGGCTTGGCAATAAACTCACGCCCTTATGTGAAGAACGGATCGTAGAGGCAGACCTTGCCACGACCGTTCTCATTGGAGGGAGGGTGGTCCACAAGGACAACCTTAAGTAGGGCAAGAGCTGAAATAAAACATCGATTCCATGCATCTTGAATTTAACTATAAGTTTATATTCGATCCACTAGGCTTTACCTTTAAGTTTTAATATTTACGCCATTTGGCATTACCTTTCGAAAGACACGTAGTAATAGTTTGGTCCGTTTTGTCTGTCTTCCGCAGGTTCGGGTTTCTGCTATTTCTATTTCTTGCAAGTGCGGCAGCGCGTGTGACTAATTACTCGCACGCCAAGTATATTCCCATTGTTGAGGGCCAAGTTCTGGTCTGGGAGGAATTCAATTTCGTCAGGCACACAGCAAACACTCTGAGTACGAGAAAATGGTAAACGAAACAATTGAGCTATGTGAAATGTCACACATGAGAAAGCTTCTAAGCGTAGATGCGTCCCACCTCAGAGATCTGTTAGAAGCTCTTGGCGTGCACCACACGGTGGCAAGAAGTTTAGATTTCTTGGGACAGCCCTCAAAGTAGTTGCGGGAACACCTGACGTCAGTGACTTCGAGAAGATCAAATTCACTGAGTTACAGTTGGTGAACTCTAACAACAGACAGGTAGCTATCAACACAAAAGTTCAGGAACAAATAAAAAATCTCACTACAAGTGTCAACACATTACTAAAAGCTGCAAAAAAGAATCAGATAGATTCCGGGCATTTATAAGAAACTCTTTTAGCTCAGAATAGAATATTTTAAATGCAATTAATTTGTTAGTAGATTATTATCATGCATACATTTTTGTTGATTGGTTTGGAAGATATATCCTATTAACTGAATATATACTTTTTACTTTGAGTTGAAATAGGACAGCAGCAGCAATTACATTTGACTAACAGTCCAGTAACAATCTATGTATAATTAGACAGTTGTTCTTAAGGATCGCCAGTGGCGCAAAGTGTAGAGCGTCCGTTTTTTGCATGAATTCTCAGCTCGGGTTTCGGGTTCGAATCCTGGTACGGACAATTTTTTTTTTTTAAATTTTTAAATGCAATTAATTTGTTAGTAGATGATCCGTTTTTTAATGTTTTTCAATTTTAAAAAGGTGTTGGCAGAAATCTTAGCTGCAAAATAAAAAACAAAAATTTCTGATATCCCATAAAAAAACCTCTTTACGAGGTAAAAGTCTAGTGACGTAAACATTTTCATGCCCCAAAATTTCTGATATCCAATTTTGCAACGAGTAATATTGAGTACATATAAATGTTAAAAAAAAATTTGTTGTTATCGGCACATTGCGCTTAATTCTTCATACCTAATAAATATTACTTTTTTTGCGCAGTGCAAAGTATTTTTTTTAATAATTTATTTGTACTCAATATTATTCGTCACAAAATTGGATATCAGAAATCTTGGGGCATGGAAATGTATTCGTCACTAGGATTTTACCTCGTAGGGGTTTTTCTTTAAGATATCAGTATTTTTGGATATTGCAAATTCTTTTGACATTATAACTTCCTCAAAAGGATAATTGTTTGTAGAAATATACGTCAGTACCATGGCCAAGATAATAATGAGAATAAAAATACATTAAGTCAAAGTGTGTTGCAGAAACACTCTAAACTTAAAAAAATGAAAGCATGCATAATCAAATTGTTTGGCAGCACTGGTTCCTATTGCACAAGTATGAAAGTCAATTCTCTTGTATGCAACATTGTTCTAAAGCGTAGTACGCTCTAGCTGAAAACATTTTTGACGCTCGAAATGTTCGATGTTTTGAAGTTCGGCCTTACAAACTTCAGTGTTCAGCATAATAACAAAAATCACAAAAAAGTTTAGAGATTGTTGGTCTTATGCTGCTGTGGTCACACTGTTGCGTCAGCTGTGCACAACAAATAAATAAATAACATTGAGCACAACAAAATAGAGAAAATTGACCAAATAGACATGATGAGAGAAGTGGCAGCGACTAATACCCTAATTACTAATTTAAAAATTATTAATTATAAAAATCGGATCAATATGTTTTTGTCGGTCAAATCTCACAATATTGGCCTTTGTTGCACCTCTTCAGTCAGTCTAATTCGCTCTTTGTGTTGAAAGATCTCAATTCGGCTTTTATTTTGCTGCTTGTTGGTCGCCATTTCTGTTCAAGAAGATTTCGACTAGTCAAAACAACGATTCAATCGATGTTTTGAAAGGTCAAAAAAAGATGCCATCTGTTTACCAAACAGTGTTGTAAAACGCCGGAAAGTATTCTGAGCTGCCCATATTTAGGTACAGCGTACATAAGTTTAGAAATGACCTTACAAAATAATGTCGAGCATGTTTGCAGCCCTTTTTTTTTATATGGAGTTTTGGCCTTGCAAACATATTTTCGGCTAGAGCGTACTATGCTTAAATTACACGTTTTCTCAAGAATATGATTTTTTTAATTTTTATCAGAAAAAAAAAATTGTTTTTACAAATACAATTGCCTCAAGCTCTGGCTGCTGTTCTATTCCAATTCTAAGTAAATTGTATATATTCAGTTAACAGGTAATATCTTCCAAGCTTCCTTGCTAAAAATTATGTTTCATCTATCAAAAACGAGAAAATTTAAAAAAATCGTTAAGGCCGTTTTCTTAAAAATCGTCAAAATGCAGGTTAAAAAACCCTATTTCACCTGTAGCATCTTACATAAGTACTTAAGTTTGAAGGTATGCCAAAGAAATATCTGTCGTTTGTACCGTTTGGATACTGTGGGGGTTTTAATTCAGCGGGTTCTTAGCGATTTCCCGCTAAATTTCGATTTTTCAAAAAAAAATCGTAGAACGAACGTTTCTAGTTTTTTGACAGGGTAGATCGTTATTCACTATTTCAGGGATTTAATCGTTAAGAGCCATGGATAGTCAAAGGACATTTCGCTCCAGGCGTTTTTTATGGCAGATTTTAATGATTAAACATTCTCAAATTATCTACCAAATCGATAGACTTTCCGCAAAAGAGATCCCCGTAAATTACACAGCCCGACAAAATTAAAAAAGATTTTTGCTTCTTTGAATTTATCATCTGATTCTAGTTAATTTGGGTGCGCTGAATTCAAATCTGTAATCAGTTTGTCTCTATCAGCTCTAGTTTTCATGATATACCCTCCACTTATGACCGTCTGTCAGTTTTTAAAAAAAATTTTTTTTCATCAAAATTTCTTATATACCCTCCACTAAATGAGTTACCAAGTTAAATTAACCGAATTCATCAAAGGAAGGTAAAATATATTTTTCAAACGAAAAAAATATTTGAATTAAAAAAATTTTGGGTAAACAATTTTTTTACGGAAAAAATGTTATTTTTGGCAACTACCATAACTGTAAATAAGAAATTTTGATGAAAAAAATGTTTGAAAAAACTAACAGACGGACAGACGGTCATAATTAATCACAAGTGGGAGTATAAATTCAAAGAAGCAAATTGAGTGTTGGCCTGTGTTATCTATAATGTTGTGGTCAGGAGAGTACGGAGGCCACTCCATTTAGTACACATTTTGGTCAATTAACGACTTCTTTACCACTAGATTGGGGCATTATCCTGTTGAAACATCCAAGAAAATGGGTCACTCTCCATAAATTGGTGACCCCAGACAGTTTTTGTCACGCAATCAATCGTTGCAAGCTCCATTTATGGCTTTGCAATTTCGCAGCGTCGGTTTTTCATAGCTGACGCCACACATCACGCGATTCTTTGGTGCGCATCAGGCAGCAGTCACTATCATCTGGTAACTCCTGGACAACTTCTGTTCACTCCCAGAAGCTAGCGAGGATCGTTGTCGTTTTTACATCAGGCATTTCCTCACAAGTTTTCTCCAATTTGAGCCGCTTTGCATCACATACCAACATACACGCAAGCGTTCCGCAAATTACAGCATTTTGCATTTCATGAAGATTTTGAGGACGCCGAAAACGAAGCAGAAATGACAGCCAATGTTAATGCTGTTTTCGTCAAGATGCCTTTCCGCAACTCAACAGTGTCACAAACATCGAAATGTAAAATGGTACGTCTCGATGAGCTAGCCACCGGAATCCAACTCGGTGATGGACGCCCTAGCCATCTACTCAGCCAGCTGCAGCGAACAAATGCCACTAACGACGAGTCTGTTGTCCGTAGTTATTGGATCAAACGCTTACATCCTGCAGCTCGCGTTGTCATTGTGGGAATGCTGGAGGGCGCACCAGATACTCCACTGTCAGCAGCCGACAACATTTCAGCTCTATCACACAACAGAACTGGCTCCAATCCACCCAAGGAAGATCGAGAAGCGCATCGACGGATAGGACAAGATGTTCCAACAAGTTGAAAGCAAGCTCTCTTAGATCCTTGGCAGCAACAATCGACGCTCACGCAGCCGTGGTCGATCACAGAGCAACAATCGCAGCAACACCCCACAAGCAAACTGCACATCAAATCAATTTTGATGGTACCACAGCAAATTTGGCAGCAGCGCTTAGTATTGCCAAGCACCATGCTCGTACAAGACAGACGAAAACAACAACACAAAAAAATAAGCTCCACCGTCGAAGATCAAAAAGGCAACTTCGACCGCCCACCCACCAACGCCTTACACCACAATTCAAGACTCACAATACAAGTTCACTCCATTTCAACATCAAACAGACTTTTCATTCCTGATTTCCAGTCTGGCAGGCAATTCCTCATCGACACCGGTGCGGACGTTTCTGTCATTCCAGCTTCGACAATAAACCGACGTTTCACATCCTGCAACGAAAATCCGCTTTTTGCAGCTAATGGCTCATCAATTAAAACGTATGGTACAACTCGTCTCATCCTTGATCTTGGACTACGCCATCCATATACTTGGAATTTCATCATTGCTGATACCACCCAACCAATCATAGGATCAGATTTCCTGCAGCATTTTAACCTTCTCGTCGACATTAAATGAGGGAAGTTAATCGACGCGCAGACATTGCCAGCGCGAAGTGGTATCTGCAGTCTGCAAACATCAGCTCTCCCAAGATATTCAGCACATCCTGCCCATTCTCCAAATTATTCAAAGACATCACGCAACTCAACGCTTCAGCACCCAAGCCAACAGCAGCTGACGTCACGCAATGCATTGACACCAAGGGTGCACCAACATTTGCAAAACCAAGCCGCCACACACCTGAGAAATTCAAAGCTGCAAAGGCAGAGTTAGAATACTTACTCAAAATCGGCGTGTGCCAACCATCAAAAAGCTCAGTTCAAAAGCGCTGTTCTTCACCAAGTGGTCAACAAAGAGTTCCAACCAATGGGCTTGTTCAGCGTCAAACTCACTGACACACAGCGCAAGTACAGCACATACGACCGTGAGCTTCTAGCGATTTACCTCAGCATCAAACACTTTCGCTTCATGTTAGAAGGAAGAGCATTTGATGTGCGCACTGACCAGAAGCCATTGGTTTTCGCTTCACCTCGGCAACTTCGCCAATTGGTCATTTCACGACTTCGATCCTGCACGTTGCTGGCATTGAGAACACAACCGCAGATACTCTGTCTTGCATCGCATCTATCGAAGCTAACGTCATCGACTGCAACCAAATCGCTTCCTCGCAAGCCAATTGTCCAGAGCTTACAAAACTGCTCAATGACAACAACACAACGCTGCAGCTCAAAGCAAAGGGCTTACCTAACCTAACAAATTCAATAATACATATGTGATTTTTCTACCCCTGCAGTTCGCCCATTTGTGCCACAACCACTTAGAAGGAAGATCATCAGCAAACTTCACAACATTGCTCATGGAGGCGTTCGCTCGACCCTTCAGATTGTCAAACAACGTTTCGTATGGCCGTTTATGCACAGAGAAATATCAAATTTCGTCAAACACTGCATACCGTGCCAAAAATCGAAAGTCACTCGTCATGTCCACTCGCCACTTCAGCAGTACACACTCACCACACAAAGATTTGATCACATCAACTCGGATCTCATCGGACCGCTACCTCAATCTGGTCAATTTAGATAGTGCCTCACAATCATCGACCGATACACCAGATGGCCAGAAGCCATTCCTATCGAGGACATGCAAGCATACACAGTTGCCGCTGCACTGATCAACACATGATTTCCCGATTTGGAATACCAGCACGTGTCACCACGGATCAGGGCCGGCAGTTTGAATCTAGGCTTTTCAATGAGCTTTCACGACTTCTTGGCATCAATCATCTTTGCACAACAGCTTATCATCCACAGACTAATGGAATCATCGAGCGTTGGAGAGTTTTTCCACAACAATAGCCAATGCCAGCCTCAAACCGATTTCGCCAAAGATTTAGCACAAATGATGACATCTCCACGACATCCACGACATCTCTAAACCTTTTGTATTCAAGGACTAAGCTGATGCAACGCATGTATTTCTTCGTAACGACACGGTACGAGGATCTTTACAACCACCCTACGATGGACCTTATGAAGTCAAAACAACCCAAGTTCTTCAACATCGAAATCAACGACCGAGATACCAAAGTTTCCGTTGACCATCTCAAACCAGCCTTTATTGAGTCACAAGGACACTCATCACCAGTCATCCCAGATGAACCATCATCAGCAGTCACCTCAGATGCACCATCATCTTCATCAACAGGCCCGCCGAGGGATCCAATCAATCAAACACCAACCGGCAGACCTCGCCGAACAATTAGACTTCCTGTCCGCTTCACGACTTAAAGTCTAGGAGGAAGTACTGTGGTGATCTGGCATCCCCGATATATTTTGTATTTATTATTATATCGATATTTCGATATATTTGTATTAAGCATCACTAGTACTCTCGTACATCTCTCTCTTCTTTTTATAACTGTTGAATATGTTAATAACACCCTCTGTAAGACTCTGTTAAGTTGACAAAAATAACATTACATAATCGAATTGTATTATGTTCATTCGATACCCTTTTAACGACATCGATACTGAAATTTATATCGAATTTATCTCTCTCTTGTTTCCGTGATCTCGAAGTGGCTGGTTGTGTGCGCAGTGACAAAATAAAGAAATAACAAACTGAATTAGCAAATAAAAAGTGATTGGCGTACTTCTTATTTATAGTGAAAATAGTAGATTTTACAACAGGTTAAGAGCCCAGGCTACGACCTATAAAATAATAATATTTATTTATATTTATATCTGTGAAGAAAAAAATGGAGAAGGCAAAGCGCAACATAAAACCGTTTAACGGTGAAAAATACTCCGTGTGGAAGTTCAGAATTAGCGCACTTCTTGCTGAGCTTGATGCGTTTAGAGTCATTGGCCGTGTTCACCAGAACAAATCGACAACAGAAAATCGATGAAATTTGCATGATTATTCTGGTGAAATGCAGTGATTAGCAATCAAGATTTCAAATTTTGGGATTATGATGACTGAAAATTCATCACCAAAATAGTATGCTGAAATTTTCTGATTGTGATGCTTTGTTATCGAACAAACAAAATACATGATTACTGATTGATTAGTTCTGGTGAACGCGGCCATTGATGAGGATGTGCCTGCTGAAAAAGATGACGCTTGGAAAAAGGCAGAAAGATGTGCTAAATGTGCTTTGATTGAATATTTCAGCGACTCATTTTTGAATTTCGCGACAAGCGACAGTACGGCGCGACAAATTCTTCAGAATTTAGACGCCATCTACGAGCGAAAAAGTCTTGCGTCGCAGTTGGCTTTGCGAAAGAGATTGCTGTCCCTCAAATTAAAGAGTGAGACGGCATTATTGAGTCATTTCAATATTTTCGATGAATTGATGAGTGAGTTATTAGCTTGGGGTGCGAAAATAGACGAAATGGACAAAGTATCGCACTTACTGCTGACTTTGCCAATTTTATATGATGGTGTAATTACTGCGATAGAGGCACTATCTGAAGACAATCTAACTTCAGCATTTGTTTAAAACAGATTACTCGATCATAAAGTAAAACCGAAGAGTGAAAGTAATGATACTAGTAAGAAAGTGATGCAAGCGACAGTGCAGAATTCAAATAATAATTTCAAAAATAAAACAAATAAATTTCAAGCAAGCAGTTTAAGGGTAAAGCTAGATTAAATATAAAATGCCATCACTGTCGTAAAGAGGGACACATTAACAAAGATTATTTTACTTATAAAAGAATAATGAATGATAAAAATAAAGAAAATAATGCACAGGCTCATACTGCAACAACCCAGCCAGGCTTCGCGTTCATGTTAAAACGAGTGAACAATAATTTGTTTAATGCAAACGAAAAAGTGAATTTTATCTTGGATTCTGGCGCAAGTGACCATATCATAAATGATGAGAAGCTGTTTGCTGACTACATGGAGCTGGAGACTCCAATAAGAATTGCTGTTGCCAAGCACGGGGAGTTCATCTTTGCAACGAAGCGTGGAATTGTGCGGTTGCAGAATGGGAACCAAATAACGTTGGAAGATGTGCTGTATTGCCGAGAAGTTGCCGAAAATTTAATTTCGGTCAAGCGACTTAAATACAAAATACAAATACAAAATACTCCATGAGGCTGGAATGACTGTCAAGTTCGGCAGAGGTGGAGTAAAAATCACTAAAAATGGTGTGATTGTTGCTGAGAACTCAGGTATGTTCAATATGCCAATTTTTGAATTTAAAGTTTTTACATTGAATGTAATACATAAAAATAAAAATTTAGATCAATTATGGCATGAGAGGTTAGGTCACATTAGTAAAGGGAAGATGCTAGAAATAAAACGAAAGAGCTTGTTTAGTGATAATAGCCTCCTAGATAATGTAATTCCTATTGATGAAATATGTGAAGCTTGTTTAAATGGTAAGCAAGCTAGACTACGTTTTGAGAAATATAAAAATAAAGAATATATAAAGAGAGCACTATTTATAATTCATTCTGATGTTTGTGGCCCAATAACACCTACTTCAATTGATGACAAAAATTATTATGTTATTTTTGTAGATCAGTATACACATTATTGTGTAACATATAATATATATATATAAATGTTCAAAGATTTTGTAGCGAAAAGCGACGCGCATTTTAATCTAAAGATTGTAATTTTCTATGTTGATAATGGTAGGGAGTTTTGTGTTCAGAAAGGGATAAGTTACCATTTAACTGTCCCATACACACCTCAATTAAATGGGGTAGCTGAACGAATGATCAGAACGATTACTGAAAAGGCTCGTGCTATGATAAACGGAGCAAAATTGAATAAAAGCTTCTGGGGTAAAGCTGTGTTGACTGCTACTCATTTAATCAACAGAATTCCGAGTAAGGCACTGGCTGACAGCTCATAAACACCTTTTGAGATGTGGCACGACAGTAAGCCTAATTTGAAATATTTAAAAGTATTTGGCTCAACAGTGTATGTACGCAATAAAAATAGAAAAAGGAAATTTGACGAGAAGTCATTTAAAAGCATTCTTGTTGGCTATGAACCAAATGGTCTGAAACTATGGGATGTAAAAAATGAAAAATTCTTTGTTGCAAGAGATGTAGTTGTAGATGAATCAAACATGACTAATTTCAGAGCTGTGATGTTCCATGTTCCAGGCTCATTTGACGAAATAAAAAGTAGAAATGATAAATCTTTATGGGAAGAGGCTGTCAAATCAGAATTAAGTTCCCATGAATTAAACAATACTTGGTCTATTGTTAAGATGCCTAAGAACAAAATTATTGTTGATAGTAAGTGCGTATATACTTTAAAATATGATGAGCTGGGAAATCCAGTTAGATATAAAGCAAGATTAGTTGCGCGTGGATTTACGCAAAAGTACCAAACAGATTATGATGAAACATTTGCTCCTGTTGCTAGAATATCAAGCTTTCGTTTTATATTGTCAATATCAAATCAGTATAATTTAAAAGTACATCACATGGATGTAAAGACTGCTTTTCTGAATGGAACGCTAAAAGAAAAAATGTTTATGAAAGTACCTCAAGGTATTTCAAGTAGCAGTGACAGCGTGTGTAAATTAAATAAAGCAATTTACGGAATCAAGCGTAAAGTAATCAAGTGTTTGAGCAAGCACTAAAAGAATGTAAATTCGTAAATTCACCTGTCGATCGCCGTTTATATGTTCTTGATAAAGGTGCTATCGAACATAGGAACATATATGTACTTCTGTATGTCGACGATTTGGCTTTAGCAACAGTAGATATGGATACAATGAATGGCTTTAAAAGATTTTAATGAACAAGTTCAGAATGAGTGATTTAGGTGAAATAAGATATTTCATTGGAATGCGAAGAAATTTGTAAGGATCAAATATGTTTAAGCCAGTCTGCTTACATTAAAAAGATTTTAAGTAAGTTCAAGATGGATGATTGCAAATCTGTCAGTACTCCACTCCCAAGCAAATTGAATTATGTATTCTTAAATTCAGATGAAAAGTATGATGCACCTTGTCGTAATTTAATTGGTAGTCTAATGTACGTAATGTTATGTACACGTCCTGATATAACTACGGCAATACTACGTCCCGATATACTAACAAAAATAATGCTGAGTTATGGCAATGCTTAAAAAGGATTCTTAGATACCTCAAGGGTAATATTGATATGGAATTAACTTTTAAGAAAAATACAGATTTTGAATATATATTTATCGGCTATGTAGATTCTGACTGGGGTGGAAATGAAAATGATAGGAAAAGTACAACTAGTTTCCTATTCAAAATGTTTAATTCTTACCTAATTTGTTGGAATACAAAAAGACAAAATTCAGTCGCTGCTTCGTCGACTGAAGCAGAATATATGGCCTTATTCGAAGCTGCAAGAGAAGCTATATGGCTAAAATCTTTATTAGAAAGTGTACATATAAAGCTTGAAAGACCTATTAAAATATATGAAGACAACCAAGGTTGTATTAGCATAGCTAGTAATCCCTCATGTCATAAACGATCAAAACACATTGATATAAAATACCACTTTACAAGAGAACAAATAGAGAATAAAGTTATTTGTATTGAGTATATTCCGACAGAGAATCAACTTGCTGATATTTTCACCAAGCCGCTGCCTGCTCCAAAGTTTCTGGAATTGCGAAGCCAAATGGGACTAATATAATGGAATCCAATCCCGATTTATTTAAAAAGATTTTTTTTTATTATGCATAATATTCATTGAAATGCTGAAATTATTTTGATCATAAATTTTTAATTGATTGAAAATGAAATACTCATTTGGAAACTGAATGGAAATGTTTAAAGTTTTAAAATTTGAAGAAGTCAATTGAAATATTGTTTGTTTTGAAAAGTTTAACAAAATATTGAAATGTTATTTTAAGTTATTAATTAACAATGATCTGATTGGGTTTTTCTGGGTTTTCCCCAATCCGTAGCAGCGAATGCTGGATCATTATATTGTAAGCAATTTCCCCAGAATCCACACCAGCCACGTTAGCATACGACGATATTAATGAAATTGATAATGAAGATATTATGTATGTTCAATTTAAGTGTAATGTAATTTTTGAGGGGGCGTGTTGAATTTGTTAATAACACCCTCTGTAAGACTCTGTTAAGTTGACAAATATAAATTTTTTTTTTTTTTTTTTGATGGGTATACATTTTTGCGTTTCATTCCTTAGAATTTAAAAACACATGTTTGACTAACGTTGGCGGGGGAAATCGAACCCAGTTTTTTCAAACTGAAAGTCCTAGTTATGTGACAGGTCGGCGACTCTAACCATTGAGCCACCGGACCGCACAAATATTACATTACATATATATATCGAATTTATCCCTCTCTCTTGTTTCCGTGATCTCGAAGGGGCTGGTTGTGTGCGCAGTGACAAAATAAAGAAATAACAAACTGAATTAACAAATATAAAGTGATTGGCGTACTTATTATTTATAGTGAAAATCGTAGATTTTAGAACAAAAATTAATTACAAGAGAATTACATATTTATTTCATAATATTTTGACCACGTCATGTGGTAAATTCTCTGCTCGAAGCCTTCATGAAGTTGCCCACAACCAAGATTAGCAATGTTTCAGTTTTGCGCAAAGTCACAGATAGCGCTAACGAAATCGTACGCGGACTGGATGCAATTGGGCAGACAGGACGGGACTGCTGGATAGCTTATTTGCTGCTCGCCAAATAAGATCCAGAGTCAAGACGCAAGTGGGCAGAGATCAGCCAGGACAACATGACTCCAACAATTGATGATTTGATTCAGTTCCTTGACGCAAGCTGTGAGGAATTTGAATTGAGCCAAGGGCATGCCACTGCTGAGGCTGCTGCATGCTACAACAACAACAACAACAACGACAAATCGAAGAAATCAACACGCAATTTAGTGGCCA
This sequence comes from Drosophila subquinaria, assembly GCA_037043405.1. NCBI lineage: Eukaryota > Metazoa > Arthropoda > Insecta > Diptera > Drosophilidae > Drosophila > Drosophila subquinaria. The sequence continues at coordinate 96,113 of JBAMBL010002046.1, forward strand.
CTGGGCAAGGCGCATGTGTGAAATGTAGTTCAACTGAACATTTACTGTTTGGCTGCTCGCAATTTCATAACATGTCGATTGAGCAACGACGCTCATACATCAAGGACAAATTGCTGTGCTTCAATTGTCTCAAGCCTGGTCATACGTCAGCGAAATGTGGATCAGCGCATTCCTGTAGACATTGTCGCGGACGACACAACACGTTGCTTCTCTCACAAGTTCCATCGTTGCAGACATCTGCAAGCAAACGCAACAAATCGAGACTGTTGCTGAAGAGAGTCAGGAGCAGAAAGTATCATGGGTGACAAACCGTCACATATCACAAGCCCCACGCGCGGCAACATGTATTTTGTCACAAGGTCAAAATAAAGGCACTTTACCAACAGCATGGGTAAACGGCGCAACGCACACGGAACGTTCACCGCTTGCCGTGTGCTACTGCACAGTGGATCAGAGCTATCCTACGTATTGGAACGTTGCATTCACGCACTTGGCATTGCACGTTCACCTTCCCGAATCCTTGTTTCGGGAATTTCAACAGTAAAGGCAGAAACCACAAGGGGTTTTAGCAAGCTGCACTTACGATCGCGAGTGTCAGACAACAGTACACATTCTGGGCAAAATCACATCACCTTTGGCAAGGGACAGGATCGATGCATCGTCACTGGAGATCTTCGATAAACATCCGCTTGCAGATCCGATGTTCAACAAAACATCACCAATTGACATTCTCCTAGGCACGGATTATGTTTGGGCTGCGTTTACCGGCGACAAGAAGCTGGCCAGCCATGGCAATGTAATTGCAATTTCGTCGATATTTGAATGGGTAATCACTGCTATTACCATCGCTAGCAAAGCAGCCGCAACCACGCTGTTTTCTACAATTGACATCAATGCCTCACTTCAGAGATTCTGGGAGTTGGAGGACACCAACACAGACCTGCCACCGGACCCCGAGGATTCAAAGGTGGAGGCAACCTTTCGTGACACACACGCAAGAGATGCCGAGGGTAGATACATCGTCAAGCTACCTTTCAAGAGGGAGATCACCACATTTGCGAATACTCTACATGGAGCAACATCACGATTTGAAGCTGTAGAACGCCGACTACTTAGAAATACAGACCTGCAATCACGGTATGTTCAATTCATGCAAGACTACGAGAGTCTAGGCCACATGCGGGAACTCACACATGAGGAGATCCATTCATACCAAGGTAGGGCCTTCTACATGCGACATCATCCAGTCGTTGGAAAAAACTGAGAGTAGTGTTTGATGGATCCTTCCAAGATCGTGACGGCTATGCCCTAAACGATGCACTACACATTGATCCAAGCATACAGCGAAACTTGTTCCACGTATGCTTCCGCTTTTGAATACATCGCTTTGTATTCACGGCTGACATCGTCAAGAAGTTTCGACAAATTTGGGTCAACGAGGACCACCGCAACTACCAAAGAATCTTATGGAGGAAGCATCCATCTGAGCCGCTGAAACACTTTCAGTTGTGTACGGTCACATACGGAACAGCCTGCGCACCGTTCTTAGCGGTCAGAGTGCTAGAGCAGCTAGCCCGAGATTACGAGCAAGAATATCCACACGCCGCAAGGAAGAAGACTTCTACGTGGATGATGTCTTGACAGGAGCACAAACATAAGATGAACTTCTCCAGCGCCGAGAAGAATTGATACAACTCTTGTCACAAGCACAACTCGAACTAGGTAAATGGGTTTCCAACAGCACACACATTGACAAGACGAACACAAACCCATCAGTAAACGTTTTCGATACCTCACACGATGCAACAGTGAAATTGAGCAATATGGCAGCAAGTACAAAACGACAAGTACTCTCTGATGTCTCTCGCATCTTCGATCCGCTTGGACTGTTGGCACCAGTTTTCGTTCAGTTCAAGATCTTATTTCAAGAAGTATGGCTGCACGATTTGGATTGGGACACACCGCTCCCAACGAACTTAGCAACGCAATGGCAGAAATATCGCAACGATATGATCGCACTGAAGGAACTCAAGGGGCAGCGCTACACTGGATACGCTTCAGGTACCATGGAGTTACACGCATTCTCAGATGCATCCATCAAAGCTTACGCAGCTGTTGTATACAGCAGGATTCTACAACCTAACGGTCATGTAGAGGTTACGCTCATCGCCTCTAAAACACCTGTTGCTGGTCAACCGCGTCTTCTCCTGAACGAAATTTGTACGCGTCGTGGCATACGCTCTACGGTTTGAACGACGCAAGCGCATCTCAGGCGCGCTTACATTTGATGAAACCAGCGAAGCACGCACATTTGCCCTTCGCTATGCACAAGACGTATTCCAACATGAGCGTCCACTTTTGCTGAACAAGCAGCCACTCAGAAACGACTCAATGCTGCGCACACTCGCGCCAATCATTGATGATCTTGGTCTCCTTCGCGTTGGCGGACGCTTAAGCAACTCGGAACTGCCCTTTTATGCCAAGCATCCAATCATCCTACCGAAGACGCATCTTGTCACAAAGCTCATCCAGGAGCACGAGCACTGGACACATTTGCACCCAGGTGTGTCAGCACTGTTTATCATCGTTCGACAACGATACCTGATATTAGGCGCACGGAACCTAATACGGAAAATCACGCCTGACTGTCTAAAATGCTTTAGACAGCGTCACCACACGGCTCAGCAATTTATGGCTGATCTTCCGGCAGTCAGGGTCACACAAGCATACCCATTCGAAAACACTGGCTGCGACTACGCTGGTCCCATCAAAGTGTTCAAAGGACGGCATCCTCGCAAGGAAAAGGGCTACATTTGCCTTTTCATCTGTCTAGCTACTTCTGCACTACATTTGAAATTAGCTACAGATCTCAGTACAGACACCTTCTTGGCAGCACTTCGTCGCTTCATATCACGCCGTGGCAAATGCGAACGCTTGTATAGCGGCAACGGACGAAACTTCGTCGGTGATAAGACAGCACTAAACGAAATGGAGCAGCTGCTAGCGTTGCAGACTCACAACCAACGAGGGAATCAAGTCGATCATTATTCCGCCACATGCACCCCACTGGGGTGGCAAGTGGGAATCAGCAGTGCGTTAAGTGAAGCTGCATCTTCATCGCGTACTTTGCAATGGCACGCTCACATTCGAGCAAATGCACATGTACTCACACAAATCGAGACAGTGGTTAATTCTCGCCCACTGTACACAACACCGGACATCGACGTGACATACTTGTCACCAGCTCACCTTCTGATTGGTCGACCTTACACTCTGGTTCCAGAAGGCAATCTAGAATCAGTCCAGCAAACAGATTGGACTATTGGCAACAATCTCAGGCTATGCTGCAACGCTTCTGGAAGCAGTGGCACATGAAGTATTTGATCACTTTACAGCAGCGTCAGAAATGGACAACAAACTCTCCTAACATGTCTTCGGGAGATGTTGTATTAAACGAGGAATTAATACCCTGCAGCATGGATACTAGCAAGGATCATCGAAACGTACCCTGGACCTGACGGATTGGTTCGTGCAGTTAAACTCAAAACACCCACTGGAGAGACTACACGCCCAATCACAAAAATATTTTTATATAAATTCTTCAAAACATTCTAAGAGTCACAGCAAAAAAAAAAAATTTCAAAAATCTTTTCGCTAGTATTTTTAATGATTTTTTTAAAATTACTTAATGTGTTAAGGAAAGTTTTGTATCATTCAAACGGAATTTAAATGACCTTTCCATTGATGCCAATATGTTAATGATAACGGCGCAAATTAGCCCCCAAATCTCAAAATGCTTGCTGATATGTTCGCCAGTGTAAGTCTTCTTTAGCTTCTTTAGCACAGACGAACAAAATATCGTTTGTTGCATCTATTCCTGTGAAAAGCTGCGAGCAAGATGCGGCATTAAGTTTATACATATATTGCCACTCATTCATCTGTCAGCCCAATTCACCAATTGGGATTGTTGTGCGGAACCAAAAACACTGGATTAAATCAATAAAAATATCGTTTTACTACTCTAGCGGTTTTTTTTTCGGCTATTTCTAGCTTTTTCCAAAGGCTAGTTTAGATTTTTCATGACCCGAAGAGTTGGCAGCACTGCTGGCAGCTGCTGCGAACGCACGATTTGAATCAGCGCACAGCTTGCCTTCAATGAGAGCACAGTCTATGTCGCTTGATTTTTCAAGTTGTCTTTGCTTCTGCGATAATACCTTGTGTAATAATGCGGTCGGTATTTTCGTACTCCAAATGACACACAAACTTATGCTTCTTAACCTAAAACTTTATATAGCATGCAACTACCTGGTCTCACACCAAGAATTGTGGCTTGCAATAAAAATTCTATTTAAATATATTTTTGAATATCAAATAGAGTTGCTCAGCTAATTCTTTCAGTACATAAAGTAAGCCAAGCGCTTCTGCTGATAAAGCTGATAAACACGCGTGCGAGACAGCCAAAAAATTTTAAAAATTTATAATTCTAAAATAAACCGCTAACTAGGCTCGAAGTACGACAACTTCAAGAACAGTACAATGTCACAGTTTCCGTCTGGTAAACAATATTACTGGATAGACAAATTGACCTACACAGAAGATAATGTGTTGGTAAAGAAGCTGTTCTTTTTTGTGGACACTCCAAATGAACTGGGACATCAGCAGTTTCAAAAGTATTTCGAGGAACATGGATGCGTTGAACGCTTGGATCTGTATTTGAGTGAGAATGGAACACGAACTGGATACGTTGCCTTTGCAAATCCTTGTGATACTGCCAAAGTGTTGCGGGCCATGTATCACTATGTCAGTGAATGCCGTACCCATAAAAAAACCTCTTTATGAGGTAAAAGTCTAGTGACGAAAACATTTTCATGCCCCAAAATTTCTGATATCCAATTTTGTGACGAATAATATTAAGTTTTACACATAAATAATTTTAAACAAAATTTTGGCACTCGGCACATTGCGCTAAAATGTCTCAATTCTAATACCAAATGAAACTCACTGTTTTGCGCAGTGCCGAATGCAAAAATTTTGTTTAAAATAATTTATGTGTAAAACTTAATATTATTCGTCACAAAATTGGATATCAGAAATTTTGGGGCATGAAAATGTTTTCGTCACTAGACTTTTACCTCGTAAAGAGGTTTTTTTATGGGATATCAGAAATTTTTGTTTTTATTTTGCAGCTAAGATTTCTGCCAACACCTTTTTAAAATTGAAAAACATTAAAAAACGGATCATCTACTAACAAATTAATTGCATTTAAAAATTTAAAAAAAAAAAGTTTTGTCCGTACCAGGATTCGAACCCGAAACCCGAGCTGAGAATTCATGCAAAAAAAGGACGCTCTACACTTTGCGCCACTGGCGATTCTTAAGAACGACTGTCTAATTATAGATTTCATTGTTACTGGACTGTTAGTCAAATGTAATTGCTGCTGCTGTCCTATTTCAATTTAAAGTAAAACGTATATATTCAGTTAATAGGTTATATCTTCCAAACCAATCAACATAAACTTATGAATGATATATCAAAAAATGCGAAATTTTACAAGCTCAAACATATTGCAAATTAAAAAAAATCGTAGGCGGCGTTTTCTCGAAAACCGGCAAAATTTGGAAAAAATTACCTTATTTCACCTGTAGTTTTTTACCTGTGTACTTTAGAAAAAAAGTTTGAAGGTTTGCTTAAGAGCCCTTCAAAGTACCTTTCCAACGACATATAGATCATATCTGTAGCTTTTATGGTTTGGACACTATGAGGGTTAATTTTAGCGGGTTTTAGCGATTTCCCGCTAAGCTAGCGATTTTTCGAAAAAGTCGTAGAGCAAAAGTTTCTAGATTTTTGATCGGGAAAAAGTCCTCATTCAAACTATTAAGCTAAATCAACGATTTGATCCTAGCAAACAGACAAACAGACAAACAAACAAACAGACTGACTTTTCATCTCGTTTTGAAAGGGGCACCAAAAATTTCAAAATTAATTATCTTCTGAACCAGTTATCGGATTTTGATGATCAAGGTGTCATTCGACGCGTATTTTTGATAAGAATAGTAAAAAATTAAAAAAAAAATCAAAAAGGCTGCAACGGCCCCAATTGCTCCAATCATTTAAATTATTCCCCTCCCACTTACACCTGTTTATCTCACAAACCAGGTGAGTTTTTAAAAGTGTTAGTATGCACATTTGTAAGTTAAATTGATACCTTTCGATCGGTATATAACTCGACCTGATCGGACAGACATAGCAAATTTTCCATTCTTCCTGTGTATATATACTAGTCGCTTTCGCACCCTTCGTGCTGCTTTCGTCACTAGCGCGGACTGCCGTCCGCAGTGATGTCCGTTGCGTCCGTAAAAGTATTACAATCTGTTAATGCCCTTCACTTTATCATTAAGTTCAAGTGCTTGCCCTTAAGAACTGCACTTCCATGCCGGGAGGAACCTTTTGTCAACTTTCACCGACCAGCTCTTGTGCCAGAGAGCTGCATGCTGGTGGCTTGGCAAACTGCCCAATACAGCCGAGTCACTTAGACCCGATCACATGGGTCGACGACGGAATTCTGATTGTCAATAACTGGCCTGCTAATGTTTGCACTGACAACGGTACTGAGAATTGGGTTCACGAAACGAATCTAATCACGTTCAATAATTGGGCTCTGATCAACGAAACTAAGTACTTGAATCGCAACAACGTCCAGAGTAAGTTCCCCGGCATCGCGGCATCTCCACTTCTGAACGTCACCGGCCATCACGACGTGCTGAGTCTGTCTTACCTTCATCGCTTGAATGAACGAAGCCTGGAGATCATCAAGGAAGTCAAGGACGAAAGTGGAAGCGTCGACAGCGTGGTAATAGCCTTCTTGTTGGGTGCTGTGTGTTGCACCATAATATGCATCGGAGTCACCTACCGTCGGTTCACCAAAAACATGGCATCGGCCAAGGAATTAAGAAGGTGATCGCCGAGATAGGAGCGGCCGACGGCGGCCTTAACTTTAAAGGGGAGCAGTTAACAGAGGCCAACGACACCAGCTCCAGATGCTGATATAGCACTGGGCCAGATGTTCTTACGAGTTAACAGGGGTCAGCAAAATGCAATATAACACCAGCCACAGATGCTGACATAGCTCTGGGCCGGATGTTCTTGCACGAGGGCAGTGCACGAGGCGCAAGCTAAGCATTCTAGCGGCCGTTGTGAAAAGCACACAATAGCGTAGGTAATTTTGATAAATCTTTTGTAAATTTAGTTTTTAATTCGGCTTTAACTGAGGCACATCGGGCCAGCGACTTCGCGCATAAATTAACTCACTCACTACGGCGTATCGGCCAAGTGTTTTATAAACCATATAACATTAATTAATTTTGTGTTATCCAAATAATAAAATAATCAAAATAAAGTCTTAAACGAAAATCCGCGGGAACTTCTTAATTTATATAAATAGAATTATTGGTCAATTAATTCATTTTACATTTACTCCGCTAGAATGTGCATCGAGAATGTATACCGAACTTGCCAGCATCAGCCCAAGTGTCGGAGTAGCCGAGGTGATAAGTACTCGGCAAGCGAAACGGAAGACAACGGTTCGAGTCGCCGGTCTGTCGATGCAGATGATATTTAATTAATTGCTTATTATTTTTCATTTATTTGAAAATGCTAGAGACCGCGCTCGTGCGGCAGAGGTTCGTGGGTTCGATTCCTGATTTGGTCTACCAATTTTTTTTGTTTTTTAAATAATTTTTACTTTAAATAAATTTTTTAAAATTTTAAGGTATCGGGTAAATTGGTTAAAATCACTCATTTATATCATATATCACATCATACATATATATAGCTGCCACAGAAACGAAAGGTGGATAATTAAGGATTAGAATGGGAATTGCATTGGCATCAAATCTTCGGCGTGTCGAGGCCTAGGCCCAGGGTATATTACTGTCGAGTGCACTCCACTGTTCCACTTGTTTTTTCTATAATATAAATAGAAAAAGCCCCATTAATAAAAAAAAAACTATGGAAAACATAGCTCCAGGTTTGTTATACATGTTTGTATATGTAATTTGTTTGTAGAAGTGTTTTTTTTTTTTGTTGTTTAATGTCCTTTTGTGCCGTGTTGTTTTAGCCGACTATTACCTCATATACATTTTTGGTTCTTGGAGTAAAAGTAATAAGCTATAAATGCAGTTTTGTGTCATTGTTGTTTCTTTATAAACACCAATTATCTTGTCCCCGAATTTCCCCGATTCCATATAATCGCACATTTCACCAGGCAACTTTGAGTTCGAGGATGCAGAATTGCTTGAAGTGTGGCTGCAGAACAAGCATAAAGCATCGTCAATTTTTGACTTTATTTTTAAAAAGTTTAATGGGAGGCCTTTGGAAATCAAGGAGACGGAAATAGAAAAAAATGTTTTAACTTTGCAGCCTACGCTAAAGGATAAATAAGTTAAATACTATAGTTAAGAGCTCAAAAAAAATAAATTTTATTCAAAAACCTATGAAATCAAAAAATTTGCATATTAAAATATAAGGAAAAGGGCGGTGCCAAGCCTATTTTCCCCAGTCAAAAATTCAATTGGTATTATTTAGTTGAATTCAAAAAACCAGATTCAAAAATATCTCTGCGGACGGCAGTTCGCACTAGTGACGAAAGCAGCACGAAGGGTGCGAAGGCGACTAGCATCTATACACAGGAGGAATGGAAAATTTGCTATGACCGTCCAATCGGGTCGAACTACGAGGGGTCTAACAAAAGTTCGGTAAGTTGGCGACTTCTAAACCGTTTTTCGAAATTCCAAAAGTCTCTAAGCTTTCGCAATACTGTTACGAGGCTATATTGTAAATTTTGGACAAATCGGTTAAAATGGAGACGAGAAAACGCAAATTAGCTGAAGGTGCCTCGGTTGAAATTCCACCGCCAACACAAACAGAAATTCGATTTAGCATTTTATTCGGTTTTCGACGCAAACTGAAGCCGGTAGAAATATTTTATGAATGTCAAAATGCATATGGAACGATTGCACCATCTCTGAAGACAATTTCGAAATGGTTCCAAAGATTCCAGACAGGACACTTTTCTGTAGAGGACGAACCCCGTGAAGGTCGACCAAATTTTTCGAGAGACGATAGAAATGTGGCCCTAGTTGAAGCAAAACTTGCAGAAGATCCTCGATCTACCCTGGAAATGATTACTAATGAAATGGACTTGAATGCTATGGCTGTATCTCGAATATTGGATCAAGATCTGAGGTATACGAAGAAGTCTGCTCGATGGTTTCCACGCATTCTTAATAAGGCCCAAAAAGAAGCTCGAATGCATTTTGCCGAATATTTTTTGAACAAATTTGAAAATGGAAAGTCTAGCAAATTTAATAAAGTCGTAACAGGTGACGAAGCTTGGTTTTACAAATACGACCCGGAAACCAAACAGCAGTCCATGGTATGGAGCGCCAGAGGAGCTAGCCCACCCATTAAAGCAAAGCAACAAAAGTCAGCAACGAAAGTTATGCTATCTGTTTTCTTTACCAAATCAAAAATTGTAGCTGCTATTCCCCTGAAAAAGGGTCAGACGGTAACTGCCAAATGGTATACAGAAGACTGCTTACCAATAGTTTTTAAAAACTTGTTGGAACACCGAAAAAATGAAGAGTTGCGACGCTATTTTTTACATCATGATAACGCACCAGCTCACACTGCTGAAATAACTAACAACTTTATTGCGACCTCTGGCATCGAAGAAATACGCCCAGCACCATATTCTCCGGATTTAGCACCTTGTGATTTCTGGTTATTTCCAAAAATAAAAAAAAATTTGAGGGGAAAGGTATTTAACAGCAACGAGGACATAATTAATGCGGTTAATGCTGAACTTGAAAAGCTTCAAAAACAGGACTTTGACGAATGTTTTGAGAAGTGGATTTATAGGCTTAAGAAATGCATTGAGATAAATGGCGATTATGTCGAAAAGATAAAAAAAGACGAAGAATAAGAAAAAATACAAACAAAAAAATTTCGACTTTTTTTTCCGGTCAACTTACCGAACTTTTGTTAAGCCCCTCGTATATACTGATCGAAAGGTATCAATTTAACTTACAAATGTGCATACTAAGACTTTTGGAAACTCACCTGGATCGTGAGATAAACAGGTGTAAGTGGGAGGGGCAAAATTTAAATGATTGGAGCAAATGCGGCCGTTGGAGCCTTTTTGATTTTTTTAATTTTTAATTTAACTATTCTTATCAAAAATACGCGTCGAATGACACCTCGATCATCGAAATCCAACCACTGGCTCAAAAGATAATAATTTTTGAAATTTTTAGTGGCCTTCCGAAAGTGAGATGAAAAGTCTGTTTGTTTGTTTGTCTGTCTGTTTGTTTGGATCAAATTGTTGATTTAGCTATAAAGTTAAAAAAAAAAAAAAAAAAACCCCCATAGCATCCAAACGATAGAAGTTACAGATGTGATCTATATGTCGTTGAAAAGGTATTTCGAAGGGCTCTTAAGCATACCTTCAGAGTTTTTTTTAAGTAAATAGGTAAACAGCTACAGGTGAAATAAGGTATTTTTCCCCAAATTTTGGCGGTTTTTGAGAAAACGGCGCTAACGATTTTTTTTGTTTTCAATATTTTGTAGTGTGTAAAATTTCGCGTTTTTTGATACATAACACAAAAAATTGTATGGGTGGGTTTGGAAGATATAACCTATTATATACGTTTTACTTTGAATTGGAATACGACAGCAGCACCAAATTGTCATAGCAGCCAGAGTTTTAGAGTGCTGATAGCTTTAGTGATTGGCATGTGTGTTCGTAAAAGGAACCACTGTTGCCAGACATTTTTTTTTGCTTGTAAGAATGCATGATTATCGAGGCCATAGTACTGACGTAGACTTCTACAAACACTAAACACCTTTTGACATAGTTATAAATGGCGAATTTCTGATATCTTATTCAAAAATTTCTGATATCTTCCAAAAAAAACCTCTTTACAAGGTAAAAGTCTAGTGATGAAAACATTTCCATGCCCCAAAATATCTGATATTTCTGACGAAATCTATTAAATTTATTATATATAAAAACATTGCACTGCGCAAAAAGTTATATTTAGGTGCATTCCTCGCACCCTTCGTGCTGCGGACAGCCGTCCGCAATGATATCAGACTTATCTTCTTTTTTGTGAAGGGGAATGATATAAATTTGAATGATACTTATATGTTCATAACGATAGGAAAACTACTAGTATTCTGTACATAACATTACGCTAGCACATATCATTATTATTTCGCTCTGAGTCTAAATAGGCCTAATATCTGCAACAAATCTATTTATTTTTTCTTTTTTCAAAGCATACGAGGTCAACAGTGTAAACTGTTTGGCAGGCTTTAACCATGCCACTTGCATATTTAATATGTCAATTCAAAGAAATAATTTGACTCGGCCACCTCATTGTGTACAATTTCAATGCATTTCTTTTGTCTACGTTCCTTGCGGTATCTGCTACTTATTTGACTTCAAAATCTGTTACGACGTGTGTGTTCTTTCAATAGAAGTGACCTCATTTGGAACACTTACACCCACATAGCTACAACAGAATATGGGTATTTATACTCATACTTACAATATCAGCTACTTCGGACTCGTAAGCGTCATCATCATATTGCAACTGGGAGGCCGTATCTTCTCCAATCTCCCCATCTTGCTGGTCAAATATGTCCTCGGGTATGTTGGCCTCAGCTTGCAAGCTGAAATCTAAAAATATAAAAAGAGGCATTGAGCAAACAAGTAAGAAATCTATAGTCAAGTCCCCGACCATAACATAATGGGTACTCATTTAAAATATTCATGTAGTATTTATTGGCAAAATATGAAACTCGTTGCAAGTGTATAAAAACATTATTTTATATAATTAAAGAGTATCGCAAAAAAGGGGAAAAAATATGACAAAGGCTCGTTAAGGCAGATTCAACAAGTTGTAAAATATTGTTGCTTGTAGAAAAAAGTTCGCTTGAATCAGCTAAAATCCGGCACCACAATTATACAAAAACACAACAAACGGAATAGTCGAGCTCACTCGACAGTAAAATACCCTGTGCCTAGTTGCTGTTCGGCACGTCGAAGATTTACTGCCTTTGCAGAAGACCAACTAGACCAAACCGATTTAACTCTTGTATGGGCAGTTTCACAGAAACGTCAACCGTGGCCAAAAACTGAAAATTGACAACAACAAAAATTATTATCTTGTGAAATTATCTTCCAGAAACATACAGTGGCTCACAGCTTAAAGTATGCACCCTTATTTTTGCTTTAACTTCTATGTTAGTCAAGTTATCACAATAAAAAAAATATATTTGGAAAGGTCGTGTAAATTCCGTTTGAATGACACAAAACTTTTTTTAAAATATTGAGTACCCTTGGAAAATTTCGAATTAATGTAAAAGTCACTTTTCAAAACTTTTTTCCTCGATTTTTTCCAAAAAATGTTGGGATGCAAAAAAATTCTTGGAACAATTCAAAGAGTAACTGCAAAAAAAAATTTTCTAGTATTTTTTATAATTTTTTGAAAACTGCAAAAAAGGCACTTTTTGCATGAAAATGAGGAAAAATGGGTAAAAATTGTAATTTTTAGGATTTTCAAAAAATTATAAAAAATACTAGCAAAAATATTTTTGAAAATTTTTTTTTGCAGTTACTCTTTGAATTGTTTCAAGAATTTTTTTGCATCCCAACCTTTTTTGGAAAAAATCGAGGAAAAAAGTTTTGAAAAGTGACTTTTACATAAATTCGAAATTTTCCAAGGGTACTCAATATTTTATTGTGATAACTTGACTAACATAGCAGTTAAAGCAAAAATAAGGGTGCATACTTTAAGCTGTGAGCCACTGTATGTATTCAAGCATTCAAGTATTCAAGATAAGCATAACGATTTTACGTTAGAATAAGTTCACTTATTGTATATTTTTGTCCGCTTTCATAAAAATTTACTTTTAAGATGGACCGTTTGTATTCAAACGATTACACTAGGTAAGATAGTAAGATTATAGCACTAACCGTTTTAATTCATAGAAATATTGAATGTTTAATTTTGAACACGTTTTTTAAGCAGTTTTCGATTTATTTCGAGGGACAGAAACAACGTAAATCTGTATACGTACTATACATAAAACTCTTTGTCCTGACTGACTGACTCACTGACTGACTGAGAATCAACGTGTAGCCCAAACGGTAAAAGATAGAAAGCTGAAATTTTCACACAACATAAGACGGCAAAATTCGACCTGTAAGTGGGTCAAATTCGGAGTCAAAGGTCAAGGAATTGCTTAGTATGAAAATTTTTTTTTTTTTAGAATATTTATTTATTTATTTGGACGTTGATTTACTAATCGAGCAGTACATTCAAGTGGCCGAAACGACACCAAGCAAGGGCTTGTTGACGCGCGGACAAACAGACAGTCAGAGACAAAGACAGACAAACTTAATATTAAAACAAGCGGAGCAGTCGAGTGCACTCAACAGTAATATACCCTGAGCCTAGGCCCCGGCACGCCGAAGATTTGCAGCCCCTGCAATTCCCATAATAATCCTTAATTATCGACCTATGGCAGCTGCATACATTTATAATATAAATGAGTGATTTGAGCAAATTAGCACGATATTTATAAAGGGTAAAAATAATTATAATAACAAAAAAAAATTGGTTGACCAAACCAGGAATCGGACCCACAACCCTTAGCATTAGAAAGACAACTTAAATAAACGAAAAATATTTAAAAATTAAAAATCATTTGCACCGCCCATACCGAGATTTGAACTGCGATCTCCCGGTTCGCTTGTCGAGCACTTATCACCTCGAGTACTGTGACCCATGTGCTGATGCTGGCAAACTCGATATAATTACATACTCGATGAACATTCTTGCAAAGTAAATATAAAATGAATTAATTGACCATTAATTGTATTTATAGAATTGCATTTAAAAGGCGTTTGAAAAATCGTTAATATCTTCACTATTTATGGACCAATCGTGATGAAAGTTGGTGATTAGTTTTTTGGCATGTTCCTACACCCGTTGGTGCAAAAAATATTGAAAATTGTAACTTAAAACCCATAATTAAAGGTGATGTAAGTTTTTGATTAATTACGCCCTCCCACAAAATTTTAACGTAAACTTGTCCTGCCTAACATAATAAGGAGTCTTCTTTTTAAATTTCCAATTCATACGGACAGACGGACATGCCCCTCAGGGTATAAAAAACTAGTTACAAAAAAAAAAAGAAAAATTAACTATAAGCTAGCTAATTTATGAGAAGGAATGAAAGAAGAATTGGTTATAAATTGAGACAGATTATTATAGTTAAAGCAAAGAGCATGGAATGGGTTGTGGATAGCAAAATTAGTAGTAATGCAGGATTGAAGAGAAAGAGGAAGGAAAATTCTAGAATTTCTAATCGGGACAGCAAAACTAATTTGGCTAATTAATTCAAAAGAAACAATTTCACCAATAATAAGTTTGTGTAGAAAAACTACACCAAGAACTGTTCTCCGATCAGAAATAGAGGGGAGATTAATCAATAAAAGTCTACTACGGTAAAGAGGCAAGCGAATGTTAATATTCCAGTTAAGACAACGGAGGGCAAAGAGTAGAAACTGTTTTTGTGAAGATTCTATTCCGTCCTAATGAATCTTATGGTGGGGATTCCATATACATACAAGACCCATACTCCAGAATAGGTCGAAGAAGTGAAGTATAAAGTAGTTTAGTAATATAGGTATCGTCAAATTCTTTCGACCAACGCTTTATGAAACCCAAGACGCCAAAAGCTCGATTAGTAATAGATGCAATATGCTTGTCAAACTTCAGCTTGGGATCAAGAATAATACCCAAATCAGTAGCCGACTTAACACGTTCAAGCGGCTTACAATTAAGAACGTAATTAAGTTCAAACGGAGTTCGCCTACTAAACGACATAGCTTTACGTTTACTACAATTAGGATTTAATAAATTTACTTTACACCATGTCTGAAAACTGTCAAGATCAGTTTGCAGCCTGACACCAAGAAAATTGTCATTGACCGAAAAACAAAGTTTTACGTCATCGGCTTACATTAGAACCCGAGAGTGATTTATAACAGAAGGCATAAAAAGCGTAAATAACAAGGGGCCGAGATGACTTCCTTGTGAAACACCAGAATAAACTTGAACAGGGCTAAAGACTAAACCATTAAAAAAACTTTTTGGGCTCTAAAATTTAAATAGCTTGAAATCCACAGAATTTGGTTATTAGGAGACCCTCAAAGCTGGAGTTTACGCAATAAATGATTGTGATTAACGGAATCAAAAGCTTTACTAAAATCAGTGTAAATGACATCAGTTTGCATTTTATTTTGAAAATCTCAACCAAACTCACAGATTGTGTTTGGGACTGTCTCTTACATTCTGACCAAATCTGGTCAAAGTCGGATGACTATATCATATAGCTGCCATAGGAACAATCGGATGCAAAATAACCTTTAGTATGAAAAATTTTTTTGTTTCGTAAGATATCTCAACCAAACTCACAGATTGTATGTTTGGGACTGTCTCTTACATTCTGACTGAATTTGGTCAAAGTCGGATGACTATATCATAAAGCTGGCATAGGAACAATCGAATGCAAAATAACCTTTAGTATCAAAAACTTTTTTGTTTCTTAAGATATCTCAACCAAAATCACAGATTGTATGTTTGGCACTGTCTCTTACATTTTGATTAAATTTGAGCAAAGTCGGATGAATATATCATATAGCTGTCGTAGCTATCGTAATCAAAAGAACACAAGACTTTGAATAAAAAGCATAGAAATGAATAAGCAAACCACTTTATTCATATTCGGGGGTGCCACAGAAATCTCTTTCGCTTGAATTACACTTAAAAATGTATGAAATTTAAGTGTAATTCAAGCGAAAGCGATTTCTGTGGCACCCCCGATTATTTTGGTTTGCATAAAAAAAACCCAAAAATGACGTTGGACACTGCTTACTTTAAAGGAAAATGGGTAGTCTCATATATGTAATTATTGGCTTAATTATTTATAAATGCAACATACCAATCATCTATTTTTTTTCAATCTGGACTTTAGTTGTGTTGATTCCCACTTCATTAAGCATTTTGCGCGAAATTGTTTTAAATTTTTTTAAATAAATATTAACAGCTTTGACAATAAAAGAAATGACAACTTCGACTTTGCCTCACAATTTCATCAAAGTGTTCACCAGAAGCGCATCAAAAATTGTATGATTTGTGATACATGATTACTGATTAATTAGTTCTGATGAACGCAGCCACTGAAAAAACGGTCTTTAAATTTCATGTGTTCTTTTAGATGAACCATGAAGAAATAGCGTTATTTGACACAGTTGTTGCCTTCCGTTCACAAACGAATACTCATAGATTTATGGAAATCGTATGCAGTGGAACTAATTAAATTCCTTTTACTGTAAATAAATTAACCAAAAAAACATACGCTGTCATCATAGACCCAAGGAAAAGTCTCAAAAAAGTCTGAATAAAATCTGTAGAAATAAAATCACACAAATGCTTTTTATGTCCCAGCGCTTTGCGGCGACACGTTACGGAGCCCTAATCTCAAGTTTCCCAAGCTCTTCCATGTACCTCGAGGCCCAACCCACGCAACCCACAACCCCTTCGCCAGTTGCGGGCTACATTAAGGTTATCGTTGCTGGGCTTCGCTCATCCAACGCTTTTGTTGGCCAGCTGTCAAGCGAATATGGGGCCCGCCCCAGCTGCTTCATGTCATAATGAATAAATATCGCACTAATTTGCACGCAGAGCTCGTTGGGGGCTGGAGCTGCGGCTAGCCCCACATTTGATGTGAGGTACGAGTACTTGATCTAGGGCTGTATCTGGCTTGACTCTGTGCTCGACATGGTACGTTCTGTTATAGACCCTGTACTCAAGAAGTACAAATAATACCCATTATTTATCGAAATATTGTATATACTACATATGTATGTATGTACATGTAAGTATATATATGTTACGAAATTTTAAAATCTTACGGAGAAACGTTTAGAACATCAGTCGTAGGAAATACAAATGCTTTCAGGTAACCAATTGCTTCCGGCTAACAATTATGCGTAGGCATTATTTTAAATCAACGTTTCAAGTTGACATTTTCTTCAGTTTATTTTAAGCCAACTTTCAGATTAACAACAGCTTCAGGCTCAGAATTGTGCAAAGTTTATAATTAAGCCCACCTGTCAGGCTTACCAATTATTGTATTGAAATCAAGGCTTCAGATTAACTATTGAGAAACGCCTATTTTGTGCAAGCATTTCCGATAAGCAACTTTTGCGGTCTTAAAATTTTCCAATGCCGTTCAGATTGGTAACTGCTTCAGATTAAATTTCACTGCGGACAGCAGTCCAAGGCTGCGAAAGGCGGTTAACACTACGGATGGCAATCCGCGCTAGTGACGAAAGCAGCTCGAAGGGTGCGAAAGGCGAATAAAAAATTTTCTTTGACTGCCCGATCAGGTCGAGTTATATACCGATCGAAAGGTATCATTTCAACTTAAACAGTGAGATAAACAGGTGTTAGTGGGAGGGGCAAAGTTAAACGATTGGAGCAAATGGGGAGCCTTTTGACATTTTTTTTTTAAAATTTTTTTTTCAGTTTTAATCATAATACGCGTTGAATGACACCCCGATCATCAAAATCCGACCACTGGCTCAAAAGATAATTTCAAATTTTAAGTGGTCTGTTTGCAGTGGTGAGTTTGCAGCACTGTTAATAACATCTGGGCCAAATTTCATGTGAATGTCATTATCAGTAATATATTTACGATTAGTTTTGTACGACGCCAAATGTACATTTGTCGATTTTGGTGCCAAAAACGCTCAATTTCATGGAAATGAGCCCCGCGTGAAAGTGTGTGAAACAATGTTTTCTGACTATCAGGATAAGATAAAACGCATTATTCCGGGCGATGAGACTTGGATCTACGCTAACGATATGGAAACTACCGATCAATCGCGTCAAATTCGCTCAAAAATCAAGGTCATGATGGCAGCTTTTTTCGATTTTCGTGGTGTGGTGCACTATGAATTCCTTCCACCTCTACAAACTGTTAATAAGGAATATTATTTGAGCGCTATGCGTCGTTTACGTGAAGCGATTCGTCTAAAAAGACCAGATTAATGGGCCAACAACTCTTGGTTTTTGCATCACGATAATGCACCGTCTCACACTGCACTCGTTCTTCGTGGCCATTTCGCCAAAAATTCAACGCATATCGTTCCGCAACCACCGTATTCGCCTGATTTGGCTCCGTGTGACTTCTGGCTATTCCCGAAACTCAAGAGACCACTCCGGGAAAGGCGTTTCGAGTCGATTGAGGAGATAAAAGCTGAATCGAAGAAGGTGCTGATGGCTATACCGGAAAAGGACTATTTGGCATGTTTCGAGGATTGGAAAAAACGTTGGCATAAGAGTATTTCATCGAGAGGGGATTACTTTGAAGGGGATGAAATTGGTTTACAAGAATAAATAAAGATTTTTAATTTTACAAACAAATTCACCCTACTTTTTGCTCACAGTAGTATGTAGGTAAACAGCTATAGGTAAAAAAAGGTATTTTTTTCCCACATTTTAGCGGTTTTTGAGACAACGCCCCTCACGATTTTTATGAAAATTCAATATTGTGTAGTTTGTAAATATGCGTCATATATGAAACATACATTTTTACCGGTGGGCTTGGAAGATATTAACTGTTCACTGAATATGTTACGTATTACTAAGAATCAGGGATTAAAACCGAAACGAATATCGGTTTCAGTTACGGTTTCGGTTATATTCGCATTTATGTTTTCGGTTATAGGTTACGCAAAATCTTTGAATAAAGGTTTCGTAACGGTGAACCAGTTTTTGTGTGTTTCGGTTTCGAAATACCGGTATGGTTACGGCTCACACAAAAAAAATTTTTTGGAAAAATTTAATCATATCAAAAATCTAATAATAATAATTAAAAAGGCATTAATGTTTAATTCACTCATTTATTTCACATATTCTTCAGTTTGATGTAGTTTAGTTACACTTTAACAATTTTAATATTTTATTTAACAAATTTATTTTATTTGCACTTATTCAGTGCTCTGAAAATTCGATCATGAATACCACAAATAAAAAATAAAATTAAACATAAGATGTTTTTTTTTTGGATGTATGAAAAACCGAAATCAACCTTGATATATTGAATGAACCGGTACTAAACGATAATTTCGGTAAACAGAGTTTTGGTTTTAAGGCTTTGGTCAAATGCAAATCTTTTTTTCGTTTACGGTTTCAGTTATGGTTTTTAATTTCTGATATTTTATTCCACAATTTCTGATATCTTATAAAAAAAACCTATCTTATTAAAAATAAAATTTTTGTCACTCGGTACTGCGCAAAAAAGCAATATTTATTAGGTATGAAGAATTTAGCGCAATGTGCCGAGTGTCAAATATTTTATTTTTAACATAATTTATAAGTGAAACTTAATATTATTCGTCACAAAATTGCATATCAGAAATTTTAAGGCATAAAAAGTTTTCGTCACTAGACATTTACCTCGCAAAGAGGTTTTTTTTTAAGATCAATACATACAAGAACAATTTTAAGGTTTTAACAACTGTCCGATCAGATTTTAACTAACAAAAGTGCATAGTAAGAATTTTTGAAACTCATCTGGCTCGTGATATAAGAGGGTGCAAGTGGGAGGCCAAAACTTAAACACCTGCAGCGGTTGGTGCCCTTGGAGCCTTTGGATTCAATTTTTTGTAGAATTATACCTCGATCAAACTTTTTTTTTAAGAATTATTTATGTATTAAAAGTAATATCGTTTGACACAAAATTGGATATCAGAAGCTTTTGGGGTAAGTTTTGGGGCTTTGGGTTTTTTTTTTTTAAATTAAATAATATATAATATAATTTTATAGCGATTTTAAAGCTAGAGAGAAAATATTCGAACGCATGATTAGCATCATCCCGATGTGCTTTGAAATATTCTTTACGATAGGATTATAAACTAGAAATTTTACCAATGGACAATTTTACTCTGTGTCGGGCCAAAGAATGAAAAACAGAACACAGAATACTTCGTTTTTACCGAAGAAGTAAATAAAGGGTCTCTTACAGTCGGCTTCTGGCAAGTGTTTCTTCAGCTCCAGAGGTAAACAACACAAGTCCATTACATAGCAAGTATACTGTACTATACATACATAGCCTTGGCACAAAATACCTACATTTTGTCATACTACTTTAAACTGACTATCTATGTGTTTGTTTGTTTTTGTCTGTGCATGGCATACAAAGCACAAAAGCAAACTGGCCCTCTGACCATACCCCCCAGTGCGTCGCCGTCGACGTCAGGCTACATATTGTTGCAGAAGGTACAGAATGTTGAGGCACTCTTGAGTTTGATTATTATGCTTGTAATGAGCATGTTGAATATTTTAGTATCAAAAGTTGCCCCGCTTGCGTTGGTCGTTATTTGTTACCCGCTACCATCTCTCAGCGTGTAGTGCTTTTAGTTTAGGCTAATTAATATCAGTACGGCAGTTACCATCAGCAGCAAACAGTTTCCAACACTCAGCCTCCGGCACAATTTACTCGCGTTTTATCGCGCATGGTGAATCCATTCAATGGGTAAGGGACGGAAAAGGTGATGGGGTTGGGAATAGAGAGTCGGAGTCATTGGTCTGTCTCTCTTAATTAACCCACTATGGTCTGTTGACTTTTGGCGCTTAATCCCATTGCTCTTCTCTATTAAAAGAGTAAACAAGCAAGTTAAAACATTATAGTCCGCTCTTTAATTAAATTATGTGCACATTCAAAGCTCCGCAATTCAATAAAATAATTTATCTTGTACCATCCATTAGCACATCTACACGACGAACATTTTTATCACGAGTGATATTAACCTTAATTTATAAATTATTCTAAAAAAAAGGGCATTTTGCATTTTGAATAAAAGGATTTGGCTACTTTGTACGAATATTATTTGAATATGACGCGAAAGTACAGCGTGGACCCTAATAAGTGTCGCACTTTTTTGAAGCGATACTGTGCCTAAACAAACACGCACAGATAAACACCCGGTATTATTTCTTCACTTACGTATGTTTTGAAATCAATTTACTTAGAAGTCAGTTTATACATTGTCTGTTGAAAGTTTGTCAGCAATCAAATTGAAGAGAGAGCTAATACAAATGTTGAATTTACAGGGAGCAAAAAATTCCAACGTTTTTAAATTGTAAAAAAATATAGGAGTGAATCGCAGATTTAGGCAACCCACTGTTGCTCGCTTCAAAGCAACTTAGAAGTATAAAATAGCAAAAATCGAAGGTCGAAAAAATACCGTAAATGCTCCTGGTTTGGTTAAGACTGTACGAGAACAAAAAAGAAGAAATTTAGCGATTTCAGGACGAGAAATGGCCAAAGAGATTAATCTGAGCCGTAAAACCATTAGAAAAATAATTAAAAGTAAAGTTATGATGAAAGCTTCCAAAAAAAAAAATTGATTCACGGTCGTAAGGACCGTTTAAAAAAAATACGGCAGGAGGGAAGCAATTTGATCCTTCAGTGGCACGCAAGCTGCAACTGGTTCTGGATTCTCAAAGATGACATTTGGCTTGGATCGGTGGTCAAGTCAACACAACAGTACTGATAATAGAGATTGGCATCTTTTGAAAAAGCTGTATATCGAGCCATGCTCCTTGCGTTCTGCAAGTGTTTTGTGTGTTGTTGTTTGTTGTTAGTGTCATATAGACATTACTAGACCTCAAGTTAACTAAAACTTACTTCTTTTAAGCAATTTGTTATTTAAAGCATACATGTTTGATTGTAAGTGTATGTTAATTAATTTATATTAATAAAGGAAATATACAGATTTGATTTACTACCAAAGTATAATATCAGAGATGGGCCCAATAACTGATTTTTAAAGACTTTTCTCTAGCATTGGAAAATGTAGTGTTACTGTAGTGTTACGTAGTGTTATGTAGTGTTACACAAGTAGTTCGAATAAACATTCTATTTCACAAAAATGTTTTAATTATAGGAAGAATGAAAAATTTGCTAAGACTGTCCAATCAGGTTGAGCTATATACCGATCGAAACGTATAAGTTGACCAAACAAAACTTTATACTTATACTTTTGGAAACTCACCTGGTTCGTTAAATAAACTGGTGCAACTGGAAAGAGCAAAATTTTATTGATTGCAGCAAATGGAGCCTTTTAAAAAATAAATTTTTTTTTTTTTTTTTATCTTCGCGAATGACACCTCGATCATCAAAATCCGACCACTGCAGTGGTCAAATGACCACTTTTTCTGTGCAAAATTAATAGCGACTACTAAAAAATGCAATTCAAACTAAAACCTGTAAGAATTTCATAAGAAGGAATAAATTTGTTAAAAAAAAGTTTAATTAAACCCATTAACGACCAAAAGTTTATATTAACCCTATTTTGCATGGATTCTCTGCAACATAATAGTTGAATGACTATACAGTGAACCACAAATGTCTTCATACAGCATAAACTTGTCAAATTTGCGTATAATAAAGATGTTTTGATGCGGGTTTCTTATATAAATCTTTTATTCACTTAAATCCCGTTCTAATGATACCAACATTTCTTTAACCCATTAAGTACCCATCGAAAACTTTGAATTTGAAAAAAAGTCAATTTTTCAAAATTTTTCCTCGATTTTTTCCAAAAAATTTTTCAAAAATATTTTTGCTAGTATTTTTTATAATTTTTTGAAAACTGCAAAAAAGCCACTTTTTGTGTGAAAAGTACGAAAAAGGGGTTAAAATCGTCATTTTTAGGATTTTTAAAAAATTATAAAAAATACTAGCGAAAATATTTTTGAAAAATTTTTTTTGCAGTCACTCTTAGAATTGTTTGAAGAATTTTTCTGCATCAAAAAATTTTTTGGAAAAAATCGAGGACAAATTTTGAAAAATTTACTTTTTTTCAAATTCAAAATTTTCGATGGGTACTTAATGGGTTAAAGAAATTTTGGTATCATTAGAACGGGATTTAAGTGAATAAAAGATTTATATAAGAAACCCGCATCAAAACATCTTTATTATACGCAAATTTGACAAATTTATGCTGTATGAAGACATTTGTGGTTCACTGTACATAGTTGTGGAAGTTTGAAACGTTTCCGTTTTTGTAAGCGTGTATTTATTTGTAAATGTTGTAGAAAATAATGGTTCTGAAGTATCGACAGCCCTATTAAATTTGTCTAGCAGGGTGTTGGTGCGATTATTTTTGCATAGTTCTGCTCTTTTGAAAAGTTTTTTTCAAGAAGGAAATCTAAAGCCTTATCGCCAGAACGTGGATTTGGGTATTGGGGATCTTTGCTAAGAATTTTACGAATTTTGGACGGCCTCCTTGGGCTTTCCTTACTTTTTTAAGGTTTGCTACCAAATCGTCATCACGTTGTATACGAGCCGATGTTGCTATTGTTGAACGAGAAGATAAGCATCAGCAGTTTCATTTGCAAGTTTTGCGACTTCTTTTCTCTTTCCATATTTTAATTTTGCACTGAATGGCAGACGTGAATATGCAATAACGCATGATTTTGGCCCATAAAGACATATGTTTTTTCTGTGAAACTTTTCCCACTTCTGAGCTTATTGTACGAAAAAAAATGTATTGCTTGGATAATGTGTTTCCCTATTTCGTCCGAAATTGAATCAGCTCCAAACTTTGTCAACTAAATGTTTGAAAACAGCATTAAATGTGTCCTCTTTGTGCATTCTTTTCGACATACTTAAAAAAAAATCGCTTTTTTGTACACAGACTGCATCGAGCTGAAATTTTTTTGTCAGCCTAAATATGATTGGACTAGAAGGCACCATAAACTTTTTTGCGATTACAGCGCATTTTCCTGGTCAAGGAGGTTACTTTTCACTCCACCTAGTATGTGCGGGAAAATAAGTATTAGACTATCTATGTACATAAGTGCCTGAGCACAGGCTGTCATATAGTCGAATGCACTCGCCTGTAGCCGCGGTGAGCAGGGGGCGGATTTCCCTTGCGTTTTAATGTGAAAGCTAAGAGGATAATGAGTAATAGTAAATATATCTCAGGTCGTATTAATCACACTTCGTTCGACTACAGCATACTATATTTACCTGTTCAATTCTCCTCAATCAATCTATGTCAATCCCCTCTGTGATTGTGTGAATGTGTTTTAGGCCTCATCCGAATGCTTATATAGTGCATAGTCGCTAGTGGGACAACAACGGTGACCACAAAGCCACTAAAGTGGCCGTGTTGTAATACTTAGTATCATTGTTGTTGATAAGACAACACGGTCTATATTATTTTACTAATTCCTTCCTACTCGAATCTTCTTCATCGCCAAAATATTTTGCCTGCCATTCTTTATGCAGTACTTACTCACTTGTCGTCTCAAAATTTTAATGGCTTAATGGGATTCAAAATTTGTCAGAATACTTTAAAAAATGCTTTGAATTTTTCTCTCCAACACAGCTCCTAAAGTTTAATGTTGATATTTGAAAATCAAAATGCGATATTAAAATTATTGGGTGCTCGTTATTGTATACCAGGTCGAAGTTGGCGTTTACCTTAAAGACTTTATCAGGCATGTCACAGAAATCTCTTTCACTTGACTTTCACGTCAATATTATTTCTCCGTGCCACAGTCCAATCACCTGAACAATTTTGAGTGAGATGAAATCATCGCTCAATTCACTGGTGTCCGATGCCATGAGAATAATGTCACATTTTTTGTCCGAATTTTTGAATTTAGAGTTGTCGAGTAACTTTTATTGTTTGCCGCGCCAATAACTTTTAAATTTTTTTAAGCTTTACAATATCAATTATTATATAAATAAATTGAAGTATATAAATTAAATAAGAATTAAAATGAAAATTTGATATTCTGCAATCATAAACTTTAAAAAGTGGCTAAACAATCCCTTAGGAAATTTAATCTGAGAAGGGGCCAACCCTAGCAGCCTAGTACGAAAAGGTTGATGAACATGCTAAAAAACCTAAATCACACGAATTTCTGTGGCACGGAGAAATTTTCGAAGTAGAATTGCTTTTTTCTAAAATCGCTTTCACTTGTGATTTCTGTAGCATGCCTGTATTATTTTGGGGCATGTCATGGGTCGAATGCGTGACATGCTAGACAGTCATTAATGTTTTGTCAATAAAACAACACCAAAGCAGCCAACAGACATGAGCTGTTTTTATATTCTGTATCAGGGAGTAGCTCAACTTTGTACAAAGGGCGGAAGGAGGCGTCTAAAATGCTGCGCTTACAATATATTGTTTGCTTAGTCGATTATACAGCCCTACCGATCACATAGACTGTGAAGAAATTCTACGACAATACAGCTTTATAAGTAGCAGTAGAAGACAGAAATTGTTCGAAATTAACGTATTTCTGTTTGCTTACAAAGTAACAATCTGGTAACTTTAAGCTATTATAAATTGATCTGGCACCCCCATTAGTATTTCACCATAAGCTGAATTATGTAATACTAACGCAGTTCGAATCGTATCGTTGCGTCGTGAAGAACAAACGCTGAGTTAAATATTGAATAAAGAACTCTGTATTATTTTCAAGAATCAAAGACTATTTACTTCCTTGCACAACTGCGATCTGTTTGTTGGACACATATTCCAACAGGTTATGGGCCCAGACACACTTGTGCAAGTGGAAAGACAATAAGTAAAGTGAACATTAGCTGTGAAAAATGGCAAATGCGTTCATTAAAATTGAGCCGCTAAACGCGGACAATTACGATACTTGGAAACTGCAAATGTGTGCCATTCTTGTGAAAAGCGAATTATGGCCATATGTTAACGGTACGAAAAGTTGCCCTGATGCGGAGCCTGATCGAGCACTGTGGCAGAGGCAAGACGAGAAAGCCCGTGCAGACATTCTATTGTCGATCAGCACGTCGGAGTTGGCGTTAATTGAGAACTGTGAATCGGCAAGAGAGTACTGGCTAAAGTTGCAAGAAACGTTTCAATCAAAGGGACCCGTGCGAAAAGCTAGTCTGTTGAAACGTGTGGCGCTATCCCGGATGAGTGAAGGAAGTGATGCGCGCCAGCACATAAACGATTTTTTCGACGCTGTCAAGAAGTTGAAAGAAATCGGTGTAGCCATTGGCGACGATTTGCTTGCAATACTTTTATTGTATAGCTTGCCCGATTCCTACGAGACATTCCGATGCGCAATAGAAACACGTGATGAGTTGCCAAACCCTGATATTCTGCGTGTGAAAATATTAGAGGAGTCCGAAGCGCGCAAAGCGAAAACTGAACGCGAGGAAGAGAGTGCGCTATATACAAACCGCCGAAAAGGCAAAGGCAAAGAGGACAAAGGAAGAAAAGAAACTCGAAAATGTTATACATGCGACAAAATAGGCCATCTCGCTCGTGACTGTAGAAGCAAGGCAAAAGCGAATGGAAAGAACGGGCAAAGTGAGACGAACGCAGATAAAGGGCAAAGTAAGAAGGAAGCTCTGAACATATGCGAACAGGCATATAACACGGAAGGAAAAAACAATATGTGGTGCCTCGACAGTGGTTGTACGGCACACATGAGCTCAAATAAAAATGCGTTCGAGCAAGTGGAAGAAATTGAGAAGACATTACACTTAGCTAACAATAATACCGCAAAGGTAAATGGCGTCGGCGAAGTAAATATCGAAGTTAAAGAAAAGCAGCAGAAGAACGAAATTACACTGAAAGAAGTGTTGTATGTATCAGATCTACGACAAAATCTGCTGTCTGTTTCGAGAATTACCGATAAAGGGTATGAAGTGCATTTCCGTCGGAATGAAGCAGTTATTATGAAAAATAATAAAGAAGTGTGGCTTCGAGCAAAACGATTTGGGAACTTGTACTATCTGAATGCTGAAGAGCATCAAGCCAACAACGTGTATGACAAGGAAAGTGAAATAGATCTGTGGCACTGCCGTATGGGCCATTTAAATGAAAGCGACTTGAAAAGTATGGCTAAGAAGGGAAAAGTATATGGCATGAACATTAACGAGAGTGCGAAGTTATCGCAGTGTGAAATTTGCATCAGCGAAAAGCAGGCAGCAAATCACTACAAAAGTGCAACCGAAAAGAGATCGAAGCAGACATTGGAAATCGTTCACAGCGATGTGTGTGAACCGATGCGAACCCAATCAATGAGCGGCTGCAAGTATTTTGTCACCTTTATTGATGATTATTCTCGTTATTGTTCAATCTACTTTCTAAAGCAAAAATCAGAAGTGTTTAAAGCATTTAAAACATATAAGTCTTCTGTTGAGAATATTACAGGCCACAAGATCAAGATGTTGCAGACCGACAACGGCACGGAGTTCCGAAACAAAGAGTTTGACGAGTTTCTTCGAAAACATGGTATTGGCCGCCGCTTGACTGCTCCATACACGCCACAGCAAAACGGCATAGCTGAGAGGCAAAACCGTACACTAGTCGAAATGGCTAGGTGTATGATGAAACAATCTAGTGCTCCACCTTCATTCTGGGCAGAAGCGATCAACACGGCGTCCTACATAAGAAACAGATGTCCCACTAAAGCGTTATCTGGAGACTTGCCATACACGTACTGGACATCAAAAGTGCCTACAGTGGGATATATACGCACTTTCGGAACCAAGGCATTTGCATTGACAAAGGGCACAACAAGGGCAAGTTTGAGTCAAGGTCGGAAGAATGTGTACTACTGGGATATGCTTCAGAATCGAAAGCCTATCGATTGTATTCACCAAAGAAACGTACAATTATAACCAGCAATGACGTTAAATTCATGAATGTTTCCGGATTCAAAGATACATTTACAGAATTCTTCGACGAGCCAGAAGATGGCATCGATATCCAGCTGAACGACAACGTAGACGAACCAGAAAATAGTTCATCAAGCGACGAGAGTGTAACCGAAGAGGCAAGCCAGCCAATAAGACATGGCAGAGGACGTCCAAAAAACCAGAGGACAGGTCAGCGTGGAAGACCACGAAAAGTGTATCAGCCACCAAGAGAAGTTGTTCCAGAAAGCCATCAAGACGACCATGAAGACAGTGAATCACCACTAGAGGATGCATTTGAAGAATGCGAGATGGCATTCATTGCAGCCACAATTGATCCCTTAACCATCAAGGAGGCCCAATGCAGTGACAATGCTGAACTGGACAAAAGCTATGGAAGACGAGTTCATGGCACAGGTACTCAACAAGACTTGGCAAATTGTTGAGAGACCCAGCGACCGCAAGGTGATTGGAAACAAGATGGTGTTCCAAACCAAAGATGACGGCAGCTCAACAGGCAAAAAGAAGGCTCGCTTGGTCGCAAAGGGTTATGCGCAGAAGCCCGGAGAGGACTTCCACGAAACGTATTCACCTGTGGCACGATTTACGTCGGTCAGATTGCTAGCAGCACTATCTGCAGAATTTGACATGGAAATCCATCAAATGGATGTGGTCACAGCATACCTTAACGGCGAATTGGAAGAAAAGGTCTTCATGAACATACCGGAAAACTTTAACGAGTTCATGAAAAAACTGGAGTCTGGAGCTAAAATCGGATCGAGTCAACAGCGTCCTGCTTCAGAGTATATCAGTGCGGCAAATCAATGGCGAAAAGCTATGAAGGAAATGAGAGATCCCGTGTGCCTTATAAAGAGAGCATTGTACGGACTACGCCAGTCTGGATTACGTTGGTACTGGAAACTCACAACGAAGCTGCAAGAAATCGGATTAGTACCCACCGAGCAGGATCCGTGTCTGTTTGTGAAACGACAAAAAGGAAAACTTTTGATTGTCACTATATACGTGGACGATTTGCTACTTGCGTCAAATCACCCGGAATGGTTGCAGCAGACAAGATGAAGGATTTCGGAGCAGTGAAGACGTGCTTGGGTATCGAGCTCGAGCAGAACAAAGAGAAGCATCAAATATTTCTATCTCAAAAGAAATACATCAATGCCATATTGAAGAGATTTGGCATGACTGATTGCAAACCGGCGATGACACCAAAAGAATCCAAATCAGTACTGCGACGCCCAGATGAACCAAACGAAGACGAAATGCGAAAGTATCCTTATCAAAACTTAATTGGTTCCTTAATGTTTCTTTCAGTCACAACACATTTCAGTCCAGACATTGCGTACGCAGTAAATTTTATGAGTCAGTTCAACTCAAACTACACGGCTGAACACTGGAAGGCATCGAAGCGCATCCTACGGTATCTAAGCGGTACGAAGATGAATGGTCTCCTCTTCAAACAAACTGGGGATGATCTCTATGGCGTGGTCGATGCAGATTGGGGTGGAAACTTGACAGATCGTCGTTCCTACTCTGGTCAAGCGTTTCTACTGGCAGGCGCCGCCATCAGCTGGGAGGAGCGTAAGCAGCGTACTGTCGCATTATCGAGTACAGAATCGGAGTACTTGGCAATGTCAGAGGCCGTAAAAGAGGCTTTGTACCTAAAAGCCCTTTTGAAGAGGATCGGTACAGATTGCGGATCTGTGCGCATTTTCAATGACAACCAAAGCGCACAACACTTGGTCAAAGGTTTTGGATTCCATCCTCGCACAAAACACATTGACGTGCGTCACCACTTCATCCAGCAGAAGCAAAAGAGCGGCGAGATCTCCGCACAATATATGCAGACGGAGCGAATGCTGGCAGACGTTCTAACGAAGGGCCTTAGCGGCAACAAACACAATGAATGTAGTTTATCGTTAGGAGTCACATATATTTAAGATTGTCACTTTGAGGGGGTGTGTTCGAAATTAACGTATTTCTGTTTGCTTACAAAGTAACAATCTGGTAACTTTAAGCTATTATAAATTGATCTGGCACCCCCATTAGTATTTCACCATAAGCTGAATTATGTAATACTAACGCAGTTCGAATCGTATCGTTGCGTCGTGAAGAACAAACGCTGAGTTAAATATTGAATAAAGAACTCTGTATTATTTTCAAGAATCAAAGACTATTTACTTCCTTGCACAACTGCGATCTTTTTGTTGGACACATATTCCAACAGAAATTTTGCAACAACAATAGTTTAAAGTAAGGGTCATGCAGAATAAGAATCGAATAAATATAGTACTATGTTATTCTTAAAAAATGTTATATGTTAAATTTAATATTGTTCGTCACAAAATTGGATATTAGAAATTATGGGGCGTGAAAATATATTCGCCACTAGATGTTTACCTCGAAAAGAGGTTTCTTTTATAAGATATTAGAAATTTGGAAAATTGCTAATTCTTTTGAAATTATAACTTTTTTAAAAGGGCTTCAGCGTTTGTAGAAATATACTTCAGTGGTCATCATATTAATGATAATAACAACACTTTAAATCAAAGTGCGTTGCAGAAACACCCAAAAAGATTAATTTATTTAAATAAATTAAAGCCTGCATTCTTAGAAGCAAAAACAAACAGCCTGGCAACGCTGGTTACTTTTGCAATGCACAAGTATGAAGGCCAAATCTCTTGTGTACAACATTGTTTCAAATTCAAATTTTTTCATAAATTTTGTATTATGTACCTCAATGAAATAAGAATATGTGCATTAACATTATTGAAGATAATTTTTAAAGAAACAAAAATAAAATATTGTACTATTTTTATTCATGTACTATTATTATTCACTAACAAAAACATAACATTTTATTTTCAATAAAATTAAGGAATTAAAAAATATTGAATTAACAAGTTAAACTTCATATGAAATAAGTATATGTGCATAATGAGAAAAAAAAATAAAAATTAAGAAATTCAATGATTTTTCTAATTTTTTTTTGCTTTTAATAACTTATATGTTTTCCTTTGTTTATAAATAGCTGATTAATACGGTTTGGCATTGAGTTTGCCAAGTTTTTTAGGGTTGTAGGGTCAATTGGATCCCATTCATTGATTAGTGCCTTCTTGAGTTCATTTATCGTTTAAAATTGGCGACCTTTCTTATAAACCTTGCCCGACAATATCCCCCAGAGATCTTATATAGGGTTTAGATCCAGACTGATCGCCGGCCATTCCAGTACTGGTATCTTCCTTGCTGAAAAAAATTCTTTTGTTTTTCGGGCAGTATGGATAGACACGTTATCTTGCTAGAAAATCTACTCATCCTCATATAGGTTTCCAGCAAAATCAATAAGAATGGTATCAAACAACTCTACATAGATGTCTGCATTTGTTCTGGTCGGTATGAAGCAAAGTGGAGACTTCCCAGCATACCCAAACGTAGCCCAAATCATAAACAATCCTACGCCATGGTTTCGCTTATGGCATGTCTGGCGTGGTTGCCTTAAATAACGCCAATACTTTTGAAAACAGTCTGGTCCGTCCAAGTTAAACTTTTTTTCATCGAAAAATATAACTTTTTTGAACTCATCTGACCAAAACTTGTACTTTTCGCCAAATGCTAAGCGGGCGGTTATGTGACGATTCAATAGCCTGATTATATCTTCGCGGCAAGCATATTTAACGGTATCTTTTCCCTTTAAAATTTGATTAATCCGTCTACGGGATATGTCTAGCTGCATTTGATTTCTGTGAATGACTTGTTGTCTTAAACGGCTAGTCGTCGAATTTGCCTCTTGCATCGTATATCAATATCAGTAGGTCGGCCGCTCCGTTTGTTTTGTCCATTAGTTTCTGAATTTTTCAGAAAATTGGCAAATGCATGCAGCGCACAGTGTAAGATTTTGCCAATCGAGGGGGACTTAATTCAATAGCAGTCGTAATTTTAAAGCTTTCGACTTGAAATTTAGAGTGAATGCTTGAATACCCCCAAAGAAATTTTTGGACTAAAAGTTAAAGTGGGCGTGGCACTTTAAAGGGCGAAAAATACGGAAAAATCAAAAATTTTTCATTTTTTTAGCACACAAACCGAAATAAAAAAAATAAAATTTGTATCAAAAAAAAAATCAGGTTAGTATATTTTGTTTTAATTTTAGTCAGTTAAAATATATTTTTTTAAAATTAATAATTTTGATTATTTTTGTTACAGTGAACCACAAATGTCTTCATACAGCATAAATTTGTCAAATTTGCGTATAATAAAGATGTTTTGATGCGGGTTTCTTATATAAATCTTTTATTCGCTTAAATCCCGTTCTAATGATACCAAAATTTCTTTAACCCATTAAGTACCCATCGAAAATTTTGAATTTGAAAAAAGTCAATTTTTCAAAATTTTTCCTCGATTTTTTCCAAAAAATTTTTTGATGCAGAAAAATTCTTCAAACAATTCTAAGAGTGACTGCAAATAAAATGTTTCAAAAATATTTTTGCTAGTATTTTTTATAATTTTTTAAAAATCCTAAAAATGACGATTTTAACCCCTTTTTCCTACTTTTCACACAAAAAGTGGCTTTTTTGCAGTTTTCAAAAAATTATAAAAAATACTAGCAAAAATATTTTTGAAAAATTTTTTTTGCAGTCACTCTTAGAATTGTTTGAAGAATTTTTCTGCATCAAAAAATTTTTTGGAAAAAATCGAGGAAAATTTTGAAAAATTGACTTTTTTTCAAATTCAAAATTTTCGATGGGTACTTAATGGGTTAAAGAAATGTTGGTATCATTAGAACGGGATTTAAGTAAATAAAAGATTAATATAAGAAAAACCGCATCAAAACATCTTTATTATACGCAAATATTACAAGTTTATGCTGTATGAAGACATTTGTGGTTCACTGTATATGCTCATGCTTTTGCTTGTAACTTCAAAATTATTGGCCGAATAAATTAAAAAATGGGTGGTGGTGCTTGGATGATGAAAGAGGGAGGTGTTTATCAGCAAATCATGTTCAACGCTTAACCATGTTTTTTTTTAATATATTTTAAGAGCCTTGATCAAAATTTCAGCACTCTAGGACCATTAGAAGTATTTTTGGCCGCGCCTCCATACAAGCGGAACCACTGTGCAATGGTGTTTCTATGTCAATTAACTCTGGTGGCGATATAGGTTATATTCTTGCCACCTTCGGCCAAACCTTTATGTAAAATAACCTTTAGTATGAAAAACTTTTTTGTTTCTTAAGATATATCAACCAAACTCACAGATTATATGTTTGGGACTGTCTCTAACATTCTTACCAAATTTGGTCAAAGTCGGATGACTATATCATATAGCTGCCATAGGATCAATCGGATGAAAGTTAACCTTTAGAATCAAAAACTCTGTTGTTGTATGAGATATTTTTAGAAAACTCACACATTATCACAAATCTGGATTTTTCCCGCCAAATCACTAAATCTGACTTTTAGCCAAAGCAAGAAGAAACATTGAAACCGCGGACAGCTGAAGTTGAATATTTCCGTTTTTTACAAAAAATGCTATATTATATAAATTTGTTAAAGCGGACTACTAAGGACAGCAGCTTAAGTTTGTTAAGTTGGACAACAAAAGACCTTCTTTTCAATTTTGCGAGCGAAGCGAGCAGGGGGCGGAGCCCCCTAGTACATATATAAAACTCCATGTCGTTACTGACTCACTAACTTACTGAAAAAGACTCCTTAATGTGATTTTTGTAAAAAGATGTTCCAAATGCTTGCAGGGTATCTCACCTCGCCACGCACCAAATTTGACCACCTTTCTGTGCAAAATGGCCGACTGTGATGCTTCGGAATACCTGCTTCGTTTGAGGGCGTTCCTATCTCTTTACCTGCATTGTCACAAAGCTATTATATTTACTTTGTGTACCAAGTGTAGTAAATTGAATTTTCTAAGAAAGTTTTGTAAGCGCAGGAACCCTTAAAAAGTAAATGTTAATTACTGAAATTGCGTTTAATTCTTTTGGGAGAGGAGATGACGCAGTTTTATTCTTCTTTGGGAATGGAAAATATCTTAGTACCAAATGCACTCTCTTCTTGTGCACCTTGATCGCGCGTTAAGGTGACCAAAGTTGGCAACAACAGCGGCGTCAACTGCGTAAATCTTTTTTGGGAGTTTCGGGTTTGTCACGCATTTATCAGCATGTGGCAACCCGCTCACAGCTGATGGGTTAATCAATTGCTGCTAGCGTAACATAAACGACTCGTTGCGAACGGTAGGCCAATAAAGACCTGCCAGCAGGACTACCTGTCTAGAAACAGAAACATAATAGGAAACTAACGCACAAACGATTTGTGTGGGCTTTAAACTTGAAAACGTTTTTTAAGCGCTCATGTCTCGGTTGTGTCTGGCAATATCTTCCCCTCTCACTCACTCTTTATGTGTGTCGTGTGCATGTTTTTGTCTGTGTGCATGTTTTGGTGTGCCTGTGAGCGAATTTATCATTTAAGTGATTAAGGCAAACTTTGCTCAGTTTGTCGGCTCTGTCAGTAACTGAGTGAGTTAACATGAACAAATAGACATGCTGCATGTATGTAGTACATCACTGCGGACGGCAGTCCGCGCTAGTGACGAAAGCAGCACGAAGGGTGCGAAGGCGACTAGCATATATACACAGGAAGAATGGAAAATTTGCTATGACTGTCCGATCAGGTCAAGTTATATGTAACGAGTTAGCACTGGTCAATTGCTGCAAGTTGGCATCCCTAAGACTATCGCTTGGTATGCCATCCCTAACTGAAGAAGAAGATCAACACTCTCTCGGTGAAGTTGCAGCAGTAAAGTTGTCTTAAGTCGAAAGTTGCTAAACGTTGTTAATTTAACTATTGAAAGTTCGCTGAAGTCATTTTTTTTGTCAAGATCACATTCATTTTCAAATCGCTCGAATATTACCATTATTATTATTATTTTACTTTTATGATTTATATTGAATACACAAATAAATCTTACACTATATACCGATCGAAAGGTATCAATTAAACTTACAAATGTGCATACTAAGACTTTTGAAAACTCACCTGGTTCGTGAGATAAACAGGTGTAAGTGGGAGGGGAAAAATTTAAATGATTGGAGCAAGTGGGGCCGGTGGAGCCTTTTTTATTTTTTTTAATTTTTTACTATTCTTATCAAAAATACGCGTCGAATGACACCTTGCTTATCAAAATCCGACCGCTGGTTCAAAAGATAATTAATTTTGAAATTTTTAGTGGCCTTCCGAAAATGAGATGAAAAGTCAGTTTGTCTGTTTGTCTGTTTGTTTGTTTGTTTGTATCAAAGCGTTGATTTAGCTTAAAAGTTTGAATGAGGACTTGTTCCCGCTCAAAAATCTAGAAACGTTTGTTCTACGACTTTTTCGAAAAAAACCGCTCAAATTTAAACCCTCATAGCATCCAAATGATAGAAGCTACAGATCTATATATCGTTGCAAAGGTATTTCAAAGGGCTCTTAGGCATACCTTCAAAGTTTTTTTTTTAAGTAAAAAGGTAAACGGCTACAACTGAAACAAGGTATTTTTTTACACAATTTGGCGATTTAAGAAAAATCTACACATGCAATCACTTTAAAATATGTTATATGTTATAGGCAATTTGATTCCGCGTTTTTTGACATATAACACATATCTGTCAAAATTCGTTTGGACAAGATATTACCTTTTAACTGAATATACCTTTTACCTTTACACTACTGCATGTACAGTTATGGAAAAAATAATAGAAACGACAGGGCTGCTCACATTTGAGACCAAATATTTCGTTTCTGGAGCAAATTTCATCCATGAAAACCAGTGTACTTGGTTTCAGGATAACAATGCTCTACTTTGGATACCTTTTTGGGCCTCTTTCGTAAGAATTATAAACAGTGTATTCTGATTTGTAGAAAGACCACGATTTTGTCTTGGAAAAAATAATAGAAACGGCATTTTTTTTTCGTATTTTTTAAAATTTTGTTCAATGAACATTTTTTTTTCTTAAGTTTCATATTTTTTATATAAAGCCTATCCAGTAGTGTATCAAAATATAACAAAATAATATTTTTCAAAAAACTTAATATAGCAGAAAATTTTTTTTTAATTTTTAAGGCTTGGAAAAAATAATAGAAACGGAACGCCCAAACGGCACTGCGCAAAACAGTGAGTTTTATTTGGTATTAGAATTGAGACATTTTAGCGCAATGTGCCGAGTGCCAAAATTTTGTTTAAAATAATTTATGTGTAAAACTTAATATTATTCGTCACAAAATTGGATATCAGAAATTTTGGGGCATGAAAATGTTTTCGTCACTAGACTTTTACCTCGTAAAGAGGTTTTTTTTTATGGGTATTATGTACATATGTACATATGTACTTACATACAGTTGAGGTCAAGGAAAGCCGGACACCATAAAAGAGTTTTTTTTGGGTTTTTTAAAGTGTTAAATAATTCGACCACAGGCAAAAAGTACGAGGCCTAGGAACCGTTTGAATGAAACAAAACTTTTCTTAATCCATCAAGTACCCATTGAAATTTTCGAACTTTTGTAAAAGTCTACTTTTGAAACTTTTTCCCTCGGGTTCCAACAAAAAATGTTTGGATGTAAAAAAATTCTTCAAACAATTCTAATAGGGACTGCAAAAAAAATTTTAAAAATCTCTTCCCTATTATTTTTATAATTTTTTGAAAATTGCTAAAAATTACTATTTTAAGCCCTTTTTCTTCCTTTTTATACAAAAAGTAGCTTTAGGAACAATTTTCAAAAAATTATTTATGATCGCATTAAATATTAATTTATTAAACTGTAAGTGCTTTACTTCGATGCATTAAAATTTATTTAATACTCGTACAATGTTATTTATGATGTTTACGATACAAAATGTTATACATAAATTATTCATAAAAAATAGTAAAAAAAAGTCCCGATTCTACTTATCTAATACAAATTATTTTTTTACACAGTGCCGAATGACAAACTTGTTTTTTAAGAATTATTTATCCATCACTGTGTACGGCAGTCCACGCTAGTGGCGAAAGCATCACGAAGGGTGCGAAAGACGACTAGCAATATATAAGGGATACATTTAAGTATCCCGATCGAATGGCTTAGCGTATACTTACATACTTAAACTTTTGGAAAGTCGCCTGGGTCGTGAGATAAGAAGGTGTAAGTGGGAGGAGAAAAATTTAAATGATTGTAGCGGATGGGGCTGTTGGAGCCTTATGGTATATATAAAAATGGAGTTGGTACCTTGGTGCTAATCGATGGAATAACGCGAAAGGAACTATATAAGAGCATTCCCCAACAGAATCTTCTAGAAGTCATCAAGAATATGGGTCTTGCTGCTGAAAAAACTCATTTTTCAGTAAAGGCCCAAAGGAATGTCCTGTTTGGTCAAAAGTTGGATGTGAAAACAAAAATTCCAGTCCATGAAATGGCCACAACCCGATGTGAATCCTATTGAAAAAATTATGTAGCCATGTATAATCGCACCTGGCGAAATATGCGGTCCCTCCAAGTGGAGTGATGGAGCTGTGGGAGAGAACAAGGACATATGGTACGCTATATCCCCTGCATTGGTGCAACGCTACACCCAAAGAATGCTTAATCGCATAAGGGAACTAAAAAAAATCGAAATAGATGTGGACACATTATTAAAAAATTATGTTAAAAAATATTTGTTTAAAATATAACCGAAGTGCAAAACTGTAACATTTGACTTTTCTTGCATTTTGTTTTGTCATATTTCTTTCAGCTCATCAAATGTCTTCAAATTTTCAGAAATCATAGTAAAATAAATGCCCAACAAAACAAAAATAAGGTCTTAAGCATACCTAAAATAGGAAAGAAGATACAGACCGATGAAGTAAGAACATTGAATTCGTGTTACAGTTTTGCTCGTCAGTGTAAATGTAAAGGTCTACTTTTAAAATTTTTCTTCCTCGGGCTTAAACCAAAAATGTTTTGACGCAAACAATTCTAATAGTGACTGCAAAAAACATTTTTAAAAAATCTCTTTGCTAGTATTTTTTATGATTTTTTGAAAATTGCCAAAAATTACTATTTTAACCCCTTTTTCCTCCTTTTCATACAAAAGTGGCTTTTTAGCAATTTCCAACAAATCATAAAAAATACTAGCGAAGGGATTTTTGAAAATTGTTTGAAGATTTTTTTTAAGGGATGCACTCAGAAGCGTAAAAAAATGTCTATTTTAAAAAAAATTATATTTTACGGTAATTAAGTTTATTTTACAAAATAAATTATACAAAGCTATTATACAATGCTTTAACTTAACAAAATGGTGGCATTCGAAACTTAGGACTCTGTTTTTCAATAAAAAGTTTAAAGTTAATTGTTAAAAAAAAATATAGTAATTCTTCGATTAAAGACTGGATTTATTATTAAACTAAAGGTTTTACCTTAGTTTTTCGAACTCAGATGATCCAGAAGGATGCTGTAATGGTCACCTTGAAGCATTACTCGCTGGAGAGCATCCAACCAATATGGCGATATTTTAATAAATAACACTGTGTTGCAGCCAAAAAACTTCTGGGATGCGACATAGCGTAGGTTGTATTTAGATATAGTTAAAGGTAACATTGTGGCAGACTAGAACTTTTCGTTGCACATCGAAATTTTAAATTACGGTACAAAAACCGTTTTTTCGAGGTTGATGGAGTAAACTATGCATCTTACAATAAATTTTAAAACGACGTTGAAAAGTAACACCTTTCTAACTGTGTATTACACAGCAATCTCAGATAAATATTGAAGGAGCTACATGTAAAAATATATGAATTTTTTCAGTCTTTTGCGACTTTACCCTACTTTGAACGTAAATTAATAAGTTAAATTTGTAGAAAGCAACTGATTTTTGGCATGTAGTTCCAAAAAACATTTAATTTTACGTCTTCTGCTTTTAAGTTTATTAAAATCGAGTGATATTTAACTGAGTTATTAATTTTTTTAGAAAACTACTTTGCTAACTACGCAACTACAAATGGAATATGAGGGGATGGGGAAATGGCGCAATAATGGCGCAAATATCACCATTTTGAGCAATTCTGTTTCAGAAAATCTATTATAGCTTGGCCAATTATTGTCCGATTTTAGAAAATAGACACACGTTTTACTCGTGAAAATGTGTTTTTTTTTTTAAATAAAAATACAAATCTAAAAGGTTTCTAATAAAATAGTGTTCAAAAACATCACCAAAGTAAAAAAAGTAAAAAAAAACACACACAAAATTTGTTAACA
Source organism: Drosophila subquinaria (assembly GCA_037043405.1). NCBI lineage: Eukaryota > Metazoa > Arthropoda > Insecta > Diptera > Drosophilidae > Drosophila > Drosophila subquinaria. The sequence continues at coordinate 135,226 of JBAMBL010002046.1, forward strand.
TAGAAATACTCTAATAATGGAATTGAATCAAGCTAAGTCAAGTATACACGTTTATAAACTTTAGTTTTTTCTCTCCAAAGCCTTTAAAAAAATTAAAATTCGTGAATATTTGACGAAGCCATGGGCGCCTGAGGAAGTGCAAGTACGAAAATCGTATTTTTTACCGTAATTCAAAATTTCGATGTGCAACAAAAAATTCTAGTATGTAAAAAAAATTTAGTTATCTATACCTACAGCCTACGCTATGTCCCATCCCAAAAGTTTCATTTTGATTCAATTTTGTAGCACAGTGTAATATATATGTATATCCCATAAAAAAAACCTCTTTACGAGGTAAAAGTCTAGTGACGAAAACATTTTCATGCCCCAAAATTTCTGATATCCAATTTTGTGACTAATAATATTAAGTTTTACACATAAATTATTTTAAACAAAATTTTGGCACTCGGCACATTGCGCTAAAATGTCTCAATTCTAATACCAAATAAAACTCACTGTTTTGCACAGTGCCGAATACCAAAAAAAATTTTTTTTTTAATTTTTATTTTTTATTTTTTCCAAAGCACTAGGAAATAGCTTATTAGCTCAATCGGATTATAATAAGCCGTGCAACTTGCATCGAAACCTGAATAAACAGTGTTTAAACAATTTTAAAATAATTTTAAAAATAAAAATTGGAAATAAAATTGTATCCAGTTGCTGGATAGTCCTTCCAAAATAGGACTTGAGTTTTACTCGACTCATAACTCCTTTTTGCAATCCCTAGGTAAAAGGCTACAGGTGAAAAAAAAAGGTTTTTTTCCCCCATTTTTAAATTTTAAAGAAAACAAGTCTATTGCGTTTTATAAATTTTTTAATATTGAAAAATAAAAAATTTTACGTTTTTTAAAATGAATTAAACTTTTTGGGTGTTTCTGCATCGCACTTTCAGTTAATGTGTTCTTATTCTCATAATTATTTTGTCCATGATACTGAAGTATATTTCTGCAAACACTTAACACTTTTTGATGCAAAATGCATGTCAAAAGAATTAGCAATTACTAAAATTTCTGATATCTTATAAAAAAAAACATCTTTACGAGGTAAAGGTCTAGAGACATAAACATTTTCATTTCCCAAAATTTCTGATATCAAATTTTGTGTCAAACAATATTCAGTTTAGCACATACATAATTTCGGCACTGCGCATATATACACACGGCTAAGTATTGGTCATGTCAAAAGTGACAGCAATGCCAGATTTACATATTTCTTGAAATATCATCATAAATAAGTTTTTCCCAATGTATGACCTTTATAAAAACATTATGATAAGAAGGGCGAGCCTCAGTGTGCACGCTGTTACATCATAACTCATACGCACCATGTGCCAATCTTCTTACTGTTTCTGAGTCTGTATACGCTCATCTGTTGTCAGTGTAAGTGTGCGAGTATTTCGTGTTTGTGGGCAATTGCTGCTGCATGAGAGATTAATATTTAATTAAATCGATATCTGTACATTAGAGTGCATCGATTTCTATTTGCCCCAAAAAATGAAAAAATGGTAACTCATTTTCATAATCTGCGGTTAATTCTAAGATGTTTTCACCAAGAAACCATAGTTCTAAAATGGATGCCTGGTCCGCGCTTTTAAGTTGAAAAATTCATTTTTTTTTACTTTTATATCTTGGGTGTTTATTTACCGATCCTTACAAACTTGGTGTCAATACTCTTGTTAGGACCAGGACTTTAAATTCCACAGAACCAAAGGAAATGTCCTTTAAACAAAATTTTCATCCTTAGAATGACGATTTCACGATTCGTCTCTATCTTAAAAAAATTAGTCAGAATTAAAGCTATTTTTTTGCCCAGCAAATTTGTTTTTCCTTGAAACTGTATTTTTTTATTGCAGAAAATGTAAAACATATTTTAATTCACTTTAAATACAATTTTAATAAAATATGTTCTACTTTTTCAGTTAATAAAAAATACAGGTTTAAGGAAAAAAAAAATTGTTTGGGCCAAAAAATAGCTTTAGTTCGAAATCGTCGATCCAAGGATGAGAATTATGTTTAAAGGACATTTCGTCCTTTAGTTCTCTATAATTTTAAAAGTCCTGGTCCTAACAAGAGTATTGACACTAAATTTGTCAGGATCGGACCATAAACACCCAAAATATAAATTTTCCAAAAAAAATAAATTTTTCAACTCAAAAAGCGCGGACCACGAATTCATTTTAGAACTATGGTTTCTTGGTGAAAACATCTTCGAATTAACCATAGATTATGATAATGGGTTAACATTTCTTGTGAGCATAAGCGATGCACTCTAATGTACATACATATATCCATAGCTCCAGTTGCTACTTCCCGAGCTCTGTTGACAACAGCTGGTAAAATACCACAACGTTGACTGCAATGATATTTATGTAGTTATTTATGGGTGCGGTTTTGCGATGGTTCACAGTGCACGATCTCCCCAATTCAAGGGAATCTAATACAAAAAGAATAAAAGAAATAGCTACAGTCGACTGCACTCGAGAGACCCTGCCAGTTTATGGGTTTTAACCAGGGATTAAAACCCTAACCGAAACCGTAACCTATAACCGGTAAAAACCGATTGAAATTTAAAACCGTAACCGAAACCGCAACCGCAACCGAAAAGAAAAATTTTCATTTAACCGAAACCTTAAAACCGAAACTCTGTAAACCGAAAAAACCGTTTAGAAACCGTTTCATTTAAAAGGGTTAATTTCGGTTTTTCATACATCCAAAAACAAATACGAGTATTTATTTCCAATATTTATAATAAAAATTGAAAAGGAGTTTTATTTTTAATTGTTATTGTAAATTTAAAAAACAAGTTAAAAACAATTTAAAACGAAAAGTTTTGAACTATTTCATATTTTTCCGACTAATAAGTCTTGTTTGCGATCTCTGATATTTTAGTTTTGTATTTTGTTTTTTAATTCTTTGGAATGAAACGGAAAAATATAAGCTTTTCGTCTTTAAAAAAAAAAAAAAAAATTAATATTATTATGTTTTTGCAAAGAATTTTTTTTTTATTGTGAACCGAAACCATACCGATATTTACAAACCGAAACATACAAAAACTGGTTCACCGTTACGAAACCTTTATTAGTGATGTAAAAAAACATCGATGCATCGAGCATCGATGTTTTTTAAGCGATGATTCTCGATGTTTTCCGATGTTTTTGTTGAAGCCGATTTATCGATGTTGTATGGCGATGCATCGATGTTTTGCAAAACATCGGCTGCCGCACTTTCAACGCGCCATTTTCGCCGCTCTGACAATGAGTTTATAGTAATTTGGGCAGTGTTTGCAATGTCTTAGTGGGTAAATTTATTTAAATTAGTCAGACATACTATAGCTACAAGAAGGCTTACATATGTCTTTTCAAAGTTCTCATCAAAAAGACCTCTTGTAGTTTGTGATTATACTTTTAAGATAAAAACTGTTTAAAACTTTAAAACTGCTATGAAAGCATACGTTTTTAAGAGAAAATGAGCTTAATTAATCTAAGAATTTCTAGTTTTTTTCTAAAAATGGTATGGTTTTCAAACATTAGAAATACATCGATGCATCGATGTTTCGACCCAAAGTATCAACTAACATCGATGTTAAATTTTGAAAACATCGAGGAGCATCGACATCGATGTTTCCACTCAAATTTACATCACTAACCTTTATTCAATGATTTTGTGTAACCGATACAGAAAACCTAAATGCGAACATAACCGAAACCGTAACTGAAACCGATATTTGTTTCGGTTTTAATCACTGGTTTTAACAGATTTCTTAATTAATCTTAAAAATTTTGCATGTCTGATGTTTTTCACCGATTTCACACAAAAAATCTAGGGCTAAATAAGAAAAATTATCAGGGATGCCACAGAAATCGCAAGCGAAATAGAATTCCGCAGAAAGCAATTCCGTACGGAAATTTCCGAGGTGCCACATAAGTTCGAATGATTTAATGGTTTTTAAATTACCCATGGGTTGGTTTAGCAACTTTTTTAAGTTTATCATTGCAGAACCATAAGTCTTAAAATTTTTTCTTATTTAATTTATATAATTTAATTTATTTATATAATAATTGATTTTATTTAGCTGAAAAAAATGTAAAAGTAATTGGCGCTAGAAAATAAAAATTCCTCGACAACTCTAGCAATTGTCTGCCATTAATCTAGCAACTCTTCGTGAACAATGTTTTCACAAATTGCACAATAAGTTAAAGGATTTTTGCGGTAAAACTTGATTTACCTCAAAAGACCTATTTTTTAATGCTTAATTTAAAGAAAACAGAAGTGGTTTCATACATTTTTTTAAATACCTAACTTCGAATTTTGACTAAAAAATGTGGCATCGCTGACCCTGACTTCGAAAATCGAAATCGGACTAGGTGGCAGCATCGGACGCCAGCGGATTTAGCGTTAGTTTATTTCGCGTAAAATTATTCTGCGAATTGACCTGTGCACATTGGGCCAGAATCCCTTTTTTTGGCATAAAGTCTACTAATAAAGCTAGGGACTTGAAATTTGGCATTAACCTTAGTTAGACTAATTTAGAATTTTGAATTTTTTTTTTTTTGATTTGGACGAAAAAAGTGTAATTTATTTATATATTTATATAAAATCTAAATTTTAAGCTAGAGACTTGAATTTTGGCATGCATTTAAGTAAGGCTAAAATAGAATTAATAATTTTTTTATTTTTTAGTTTGACCTTGTAATCACTATCAACTTTCCCCGACTAGGTCAAACAAATTTTTTTTTTATATAAAAGCTTAAATATAAAGCAAGATTTTTCAAAACTTGAATGTTGGCTAATCAAAGTAATGTAAAATTTACAATTTCATGACTTTTTTAATGTGACCTTGTACAAAGGACACTACGTAACAGACATTAGACTTGTTTCCTTCCTTAAGGAGAGGAATAGTAAATGATTCTTATCAAACTTTTGCGAAAGAGCATAACTCCACAGAAAGTTTAAACAAGCTATACAGGTGTTTCAAAAGACCTTTAGCGCAGTACCGAAGAACACATCCTGGTACTCCGTCAGGTCCCCGTGAAAATACCGGTTTTATGGACTTTAGATCACTTAAAAGCGAGCTTTCCGTAATTATACGAATCGATGAAAAACATATTTTTTTGTATTGCTAAATTTGGGGGTGATCCTATTGACTATCAAAAAGTTAGATTTCTGCTCATAATCCCCAAGAATTGCCAATCAATCAATTTGTTAAATCATTACTGAAAAGTGTCTTATCTTTATGAAACGCAAAAAAATTAATTTTTCTTTAATTAATATTGTTTGCATAAATTAACCATCCTAAATTCTTCGGAAACTTATATGTTTTATTGCTAAGAATATTATATTATAACAACTTCGATACAAAAGGTATTTTTTTGAAATATTAACAAAAGTTGGGGTGTCTTATGATTATGAAACGCACCTTACATACAAACGTGTGCGAAATAATCAGGCCTGTTCCGGTTTTCACTTGTTTTTTGCGAATTTCAATCCGCAAGATTTGACCGAATTTCCCTGAAAATTCCTTTACATTTCCTGCGAATTAACCTCCGAACTTCCCTCCCACATTGTGTTGAGTAATTTTTAGCAGAACAGAGCTGGAAAATGTTCTGAGCGAATCAGACATTTGCGTCAAAAGAATTTTCGCCTGTTAAAATGTGTCATTTATTCATCAAATATTTATTTAATCATAAGTCGAAACATTTTTCAAAGGTAAAACCTACTTTTGTTATAACTTTTGTATTTTTGAAAGTGCGGGTTGATTTCAGTGTTGAGAAATGTCTTTTTGCAGAGTTGTCAATTGTTGCACAGGGTTTGTTTACAAAAATAATCTGTTCTTTTTTGCATTAAATTTTAAACTGTTTTGTCCAAACTTACAATTAAAAAACAAGAAATTGAATTCTTTATTTTACGCAATACTTAAAAATACTCAAATTGTCGTTTAAAATAAGTACCAATATATTAACTAATTTCTTCACATACAAGGGCAGTCCTAAAAAAACTTCTAAAACATTGGATTATTTTATAAATATTTTGTGTTTACTTTAATTTTATGATAAGCATGCCAAAATCATCGAATTATCCCTGCCGAATTCAAACTCACTAGCTTAATGTCACGTGAATTCAATCCGCAAAATCTTGCCGAAAGTAAAAACCGGAACAGGCCTGTATGTGCATACGAGGGCGGGTAAATTTTTTTGGGTCGAAAAAAAACTATAAAAACTGACATATGAGATCCTTTTTCTAAAAGAAAGTTTGTTTTTGCTTTCTCAAAATAAAACAAAAATATTATAAATGTTGAGCCTAACTATCATTACTATAAGCTTAATTCGATTATGGGACGCCAGTGGGCTACAGCTTTTAAATCTCGAAGAGCTTGGTCAAGCGGGATAGATACGGGATTAGATATTTTAACTGTTGCAAAAAAAAATAAAAATATATTTACATAATTTTACACTAAAGAAACTTAAACATTTAAAACTAGTCGAGCATACTCGACTGTCGGAGACCCCGTACTTACTATGGAAAAGCAAACACTTCTTAAAATAAAATAATATTAATTGCGACACATTTTAAAATAGACATGTACTAAAAGGACTTTTCGCCCAACAAAGGGGCTCCAGTCGGCTACAGTCGAGTGTGCGATCAAAACGTAAAAAACGTAGAACATTTCCAAACTATGAATTCGGTTAAGAAAATAAAAAAAATGTCATTCTAAATCTATATTTTCGATCAATCGTTCCTATGGCAACTATATGATATTGTGGTTCGATGTTAACCAAATTTGATCAGGATGTATAGTACCATGCCATATGCATATTCTGTCAGTTTGGTTAAGATATCTCAAACAACAAAAAGATTTTCATACTAAGACTTGATTCTCGTCTGATCGTTCCTATGGCAGCTATATGATATAGTAATCCGATTTCAATCAAATTTGGTCAGTATGTATGGGACCATCTTCTATGAATATTCTGTCAGTTTGGTTGAAATATCTCAAACAGCAAAAAAGTTTTTCATACTAAGACTTGATTCTCAACTGATTTTTCCTATGGGAGCTATATGATATAGTGGTCCGATCCAAAATATGGGATCTGCTTGCAATATAGACGAACCTACATACCAAGTTTGGAGTCTCTAGCTCTTATAGTCTCTGAGATCTAGCCGCTCTTATAGACGGACAGACGGACGGACGGACAGACGGACATGGCTATATCGACTCGGCTGTTGATGCTGATTAAGAATATATATACTTTATGGGGTCTGCCACGCCTCCTTCTGCCTGTTACGCACTTTTTTTTGTGACAAAGTTAATAGACCCCTTTACTTTTTTAAAGTACGGGGTCTAAAAAAAAAAAAAATTCTTAACATTTTTTTTTTAATTTTTTATGTTGAGCAAACCGAATTTTAGCGTTTGACCGTTAATTAACGCCCATTCTGATGCCACGCCCATTCTTATTTTGTTGTCTACATTTTTTCAAATATCTAGAATATTTACTTCAAATTTCAGACCAATATCTCACTTCATTGAAAAGACTTTTGGCTCTCATTTTCTTAAATGCATGTAACTACATGGCAAGCTCGGCTCATTTCATCGAAATACAAAAAAAATTGCATGGTTAATTAACGGGTCACAACTAAAATTCTGGACTAATTTCAAAAGTCCAGCAAAAATATATTTCCGGTCAATACTTATTGAGTTTATTTTTTTTATAAAGGTAGTAATAATATAAGTTTATTTTATTTAATGGACTTGATCAAAATGTCCTTTGTCAGCCACACTACGCCGTTTTGTGCAGACTCTCGAAATTGCACGTTGTACGCCCTTTGGGTCAATTTCTTATAGGCACTTTAGGATGCAAAGTGTCAACTGCTTAAATTTTGGTCTTCCATCCATTCTTATACACTAATCTTTAAAGTTCACCAAAAAAATCTGCAATTGATGTGGAATTTCTGTCTTTGGGAACAAATTTAATTTTTTGCTTACCAAGAATTAATGATTTTTTTTTGTAATCTTTGCACATCCACCTGTATTGCGATCTTACTAGCTGGATTTGCGTCTCAGTGCAACCTGGTGACCGCTGCTTCTTTCTGGCATTGATATTTCATGATTTTAATGTTTTACAGATATGTTGGTGCAAGCATCCGAATTTTCGGGCCGATTCAGCTTGGCCTATTCCATTTTTATTGTTAAAAGCAGTCTTTAGCTTTTAAATGTTATTTCTAGTCATAATTGTTGATTTTCTTCCCGAACCAGACTACCTTTCTATTTTCAAACTGCTAAGAATTAAATATGAAATGCTTTTTGCCACGCCCTCCGCCACAAAATGGGCGCAGGTGTAAGTTTTTCCCTGCTGTTTGTGATCTTGGTAAAAGCGTACAATACGTTTTCGCAGCAGTTGCTGTTTGGAAGGTATTTTGAAGTCTAATATTGTGCACATAATTTTTTGGAATTATTTGGTAAAAAGATCATTCAATAGCTGATTTTATTACCAAATACCATTGTTATACGACAAAGCATGCCTAAGCTGCAGGCACTCAAAATCTGTCCAGAATTTTAGTTGTGACCCGTTATAATAAAAATTATTAATAAAATTTTTTGTAAAAGGATGAACCAGAATAAAGCCCGATATTATTGGAAAATGTGTTTTTTTTTTTAATACCTTAAATATGTACCTCAAAGTACCTTACAATAAATTAACCTGACATCTTTATGCTTCTCAGCGGAGGCTAGGCATTGATTTTAGACACATAAGTTCTTTGTAAAATTTTTTTTAGAATTCATCTTAGATTCCGATTCTGGTACATTTACACTTTTTCGGATCATTTAGACACTTTGGGGCTTTATAGAAGCTACGAGTATATGAACGTGACATCTGCAGATTGGAACAAGTATTTTCGGTAATTTTCTTATCGCTGCGGAAACTGTTAAAAAAAAAATTATTAAAAAGAGGCCATTTTATGATGAATTTAGGTGATCGAATTTATAGGGGGCCTCTGCTACTTTTTATACCCGTTACTTATAAAAATAAGTAAAAGGGGATATTGTATTCGTTGCAATGTATGTAACAGGGAGAAGGAAGCATCTCCGACCCTATAAAGCATATGTATTCTTGATCAGCATCAACAGCCGAGTCGATATAGCCATGTCCGTCTGTCTGTCCGTCTATCCGTCCGTCCGTCTGTCCGTCTGTGTGAGCGCCTAGATCTCAGAGACTATATGAGCTAGAGCAACCATATTTGGCACACAGATCTCTATAAACCCCAAGCAGATCAAGTTTGTTTCAAAATTTTCCACGCCCCTTTCCGCCCCCGTAAATCGCGAAAAGCCCACCACACGCATAGTTTTCAAGATATTAGGATTTTTTAACTCATTAGCTACTATTATTACCTATTATCTTAATAAATCATAACAAGATCGGACAAATAGAAAGGTGGTAATGGTTGATTAAAGCTTTTAAGCAATATAAGTGCCTAAAAGCATGCAATAAAAAATTTTAAATTTATTTAAGTAAGTAACGGGTATCCTTTAGTCGGGAACTCGACTATAGCCTTTCCCACTTGTTTTTAATTGAATTTTTACATTTTAATGCATAATGAACTTTTCTCATTTTTCTTTTGTGTCTGTGCAAGACAACCGTGCAGGTTGTTTTGGTCTTTCATGGTTGCTTTCGAAAAATTTAGAACGTTTTTCAACACTGCATTTTTCTCATGACTTTGGCGGGACATGCGGGACTTCATCTCCCGTTTTGGAAGGAGAAAAAAGTACTTCATTGGGTATTTGGCAAGATTTGAATTTTTCAAAAAGTTCAAGAGCCCGAAGCAAAGGCGACATGAACTTTTCATGGCCATTAGGAGGCACTATGACTCAAAGGAGTGACTGCAAAAAAATTTTTTCAAAAATATTTTTGCTAGTATATTTTATGATTTTTCGAAAATTGCTAATAATGACTACTTTAACCCCTTTTTCCTACTTTCACACAAAGAGATGCTTTTTAGCTATATTCGAAAAATCATAAAAAATACTAGCAAAAATATTTTTGAAAAAAATTTTTTTGCAGTCACTCTTAGAATTGTTTCAGGAACTTTTTGCATCAAAATATTTTTTTTTTAAATCGAGGAAAACAGTTGAAAAAGTAGACTTTTACAAAAATTCGAATTTTTCAATGGGTACTTAATGGGTTAAGAAAATTTTTGCATCATTTAAATTAATAAAATTTTTAAATTTTTTTTTACTGTGAAGACTTGACTTACATAGCTGTTAAAGTAAAAAAAGGGTGTACGATTTAACCCTCTAGTGCCCAGGCAAAAAAAGAAATTTGAGCAATCACTAATTTTCAGACATAGAAAATTCGTAGTAAACCTTATCGTAGAGCGGTAAAAGAAAAACTGGCTGATGGAATATTTAGTTATTCATAAAGTTTTGAAGCAATATACTTTTAATTATAAATCTAATATAATTATATTAATTTTTAAAGTTTTAACTAAGATTTTTTTTTACCCCGTCTAGAGGCGGTCTTGGGCACTAGAGGGTTAATAGTGGTTTGGCTCGTAACCTCTAGCGTGCTTATTTGTGGTCTGAGACAAGAAAAAACAAAATTTTTTTTAAACTTTATGATAGAAGCATGACAATGACATCTTTTTAAAGAAAATGTCGAAAATGAATTTTTTCTTAGTTCTAAATTAAAATTGTTTGTTTTTTTCATTAAAAAATTGACGTTCTCATACAAAAAAAAATCTATAAAATGAGCTGTCACTAAGCCGGTTCACTACAGGTTTCTCGAAAGGGAGTTTTGAGAATAACGCGTTTTAAGTTTTGGCGCGGCGAAGCATGTCTCCCAGACCTTCCGTTTTAAATTTACATAACTTCGTAAATACTGTAGACAGCGACTTATAATTTGTAGGGCATTTTTTTAATGAGTTATACGATCGAATAAACCTATTTATAAAAACTAAATTTTATGGACCCGCTACCTTCTTAAGCGGGTTCCCCTTTGAAAGCCGATTTTTCAATCTGTTAAAAAAAGTAGCCTACCTATTGTTAACATACGATTTTTAGTCAAATTATGAGCTCCTTAAAGAATTTCAGCTTTTCAATCTATATAAAACTCTTTGCCCTGACTCACTCACTGATAATCAATGTGTAGGCCAAATGGTTAAAGCTATAAAGACGAAACTTTCACACAACATGGATGGGGCAATTCTATTGTTCAATAAGACAGCGTTTGGCGAAATTCGGCCTGTAAGTAGGTCAAAATTCAGGAAATTGCTTAGTATGAAAACTCACAGAATGCGGCTGTCTCTTACATCCTGACCAAATTTGGTCAAAGTCCTCTTCACGAGGTACAAGTCTAGTAACGAAAACATTTTCATGCACCAACATTTCTGATGTCAAATTTTGTGACGAATAATGTTAAGTACATAATTATGTACACATAAATTGCTGAAAAAATTAAGCGACTCAATAAGTCTACTTGTTTTTGACTCATTTTGGATTTGGAATAATAATTTATAAAGGAGCCACCTAAAAGGAAGTCAAAATTTTTCATTCGGCTGTCATTTTATGTAAAATGACCTTAAACTTTAGATAACCTTCAGCCATCTTAGATAATTTTTTCTGGGTTATCAAAAGCTTTGAAAAATTTTATTGCTTTCAAGGTGAATTTGCAACGCAAATTGGGAATAGGCCCAACTGTACGGGATGAAAGCAAATCAACGCTAAGCCTTATCAATACATACGCTTGATCCAGGCTGATGCGCTTTGTGCTGACAGTGGCGCAACACGTTGCCCAGGAAATTGCAGATGAAATTGACTCCCTGTCTGGGGACTTACGCACAATCTGCTCCAGAGTCTGCCTTCCCCGCATTTTGAATATTAATTTTCATTTGAGCTGCACGTCAATCGGACACAGCTGAACGTGATATCAGAAAAAAAGCATTGTCGTAATCATTTGAAGGTCACGTTGACGTTTACGTATTTTCCTAGACGACCGTCCACGCTTATAAAGAAAGCATGACTAAGGGTGCGAAAAGCGACTAGCAATAAAATTGAAGGCTTTTTCCAATCGATAATATTTTTCTTTCTGTAACTTGGCAGAGCTGTTAGTGACATTTATGCAAATTTTCACGTAAAATTATTGAATAATGTTTGAGATACGCTTCGCTTTGTGAATTCTGTGTTTTTCACAATGCACAATGGTCCCACAGTGGCATAAATTAAAAAAATTTAAGTTTTTATTTTTGGAATTTAAACAAAATTTGTATAAATAGACAGTCTAATTATTATACATTTATTTTTAGCTTTATTGCAACCCTGTTAGCTTGGCGCGCTCGTTAATCAGCTGATCGATATCAATCTTGGCACGTGCAAATTGACGAGAACTTTTTGACCACTTTCCGTGAAGTTATAAATTGTTCCATTTGTGTAAAATAAAATTATAAGTATGGTAAATAAGGATCAAGGCATGTAAAATCTAAATATTAAAAAGCTATTTCGTTATATCATTGCGTATAGTATGTATTTGTGTTGTCCAATGTTATGTATGGGTCTTTTTAGCAGGAATGTGTAACAAAAGTAGTTGCATTTTTAGAAATGTATATAGATTCATCTATATATATAAAACTCTTTGTCCTGACTGACTGACTCACTGACTGACTGACTCACTGAGAATCAACGTGCAGCCCAAACGGTAAAAGATAGAAACACAACATAGGTGAGATAATTTCATCGTGTAATAAGACGGCGTTTTGCGAAATTCGACCTGTAAGTGGGTCAAAATCAAGGTCAAAGGTCACAGAATTGCTTAGTATGAACAACTTTTTTGTATCTTAAGATATCTTAACCAAACTCACGGATTATATGTTTGGGACTGTCCTTTACATTCTTACCAAACTTGGTCAAAGTCGGATTACTATATCATATAGCTGCCATAGGAACAATCGGATGCAAAATAACCTTTAGTATGAAAAACTTTTTTGTTTCTTAAGATATCTCAACCAAACTCACAGATTATATGTTTGGGACTGTCTATTACATTCTTACCAAACTTGGTCAAAGTCGTATTACTATATCATATAGCTGCCATTCCGATTTTTTTACAAAAAATGCTATATTATATAAATTTGTTAAAGCGGACTACTAAGGACCTACTTTTCAATTTTGCAAGCGAAGCGAGCAGGGGACGGACCCCCTTATATTGTATTAATTTGTTAAACCGGACAACTAAAAGAGTTCTTTTTTTTGCGAGCGAAGCGAGCTGCGGGTTGGCGAGCGAAGCGAGCAGTTTAAGTTTGTTAAGCTGGACAACAAAAGACCTTCTTTTAAATTTTGCGAGCGAAGCGAGCGGGGGTTGGCGAGCGAAGCGAGCAGGGGGCGGAGCCCTCTAGTATTTAATAAGTCTGCTTTGCTCGTTTTCGTGAACTTGGTGACAATTAAAGTTTCGCATTGAGCTTGTACTCATAGCTTTTCTGGCAAGTGTATGTACATACAACGGTGGACAAAAGTTGTTTGACATTAGAAACATAGGATTGTTATGGCTTATTAAACTTATAAATTTAAACAACTTTTAATTTTAAAAGTAATACAATATGTTTAACTTGTTAAAATGCAAAAAATGATCATTTTTTATATTAAAGTTTCGGAAAAAAAGTCAAGTTTTGACACAAGTATTTTACCAATTCAATGTTGCTTAACAAAATGAGGAAAAGGTTATTATTGCTGATAATTACAAAAATAATTATAAAATGTAAACCGTCCTTTGACATCAATAACCTTTTGTAAGCGTCTGGGAATTAATTTTACCAAAATTTGTAATGTTTCCAATGAAATATCCTGCCAAAGATCTTGAGCTTCAGCAATCGTCTCCTCGCGCGTTCTTGATAAGTCTGAGCTGCGTTTTCTTTTAACATAAGTCCACACATTCTCTATTATATTGAGATCGGGGCTTTGAGGCGGCCAATCTAATGTATTGACTTCCACATCTCTCAAAAATTTAGTTATCATTTAGACCTTGTGGCATGGAGGGTTGTCCTGCAGCAGTATAAATGATTGTCCAATGAGTCGGGCACCGGAAGTGAAAGCGCGGTCATTGAGGACACGTAAATATTTGTCCTTGTTCATTTCTCCATCAATTGGTATCAAATCACCCACGACATTGAAGCACAAGCAACCCGATTCTTTACCATGTGGTACCCGTTCGCACACAGGCTTAATTTTTTTTTGCGTTGATTCTTTGGCAATGTACAATAAATCTTTTTCTTCGATCTATGATATTCAAAAGTGCTTTCGTCTGTCCATAACACTTGCTATCAATACGATTGCGGCTTGTTTGTGTAGGATTTTGCGAGTGTTTTTAGCTTATTTTTTTGTTGTAATCAAAGGTATTGGACGAGAATAATCGGCCTTAATAATATTTCATGGTGCTCTTTGAGCTCAATAGACACTGATTTTTGTGTAATCAGCACATTTTCTTAAAATATTCTCAGTATTATGCTGTCTTCTGTGGTCTTTCCGATCTGGCTTTATTTTTTAGTGAATCATTCTTCTTTTTTTGTTTATTTGATAAAAAATATTTTTGTTTAGGTACTTTGTATAATTCGCTAAGTTATTCTACAGAAATACCTGCATTATACTTGAACTTATACTTTCATTTCTAATAAGTTCACTTATCTTACGTGTTTTCCCCATAATTTAACAAAATATTGTATTAAACTGTGATAATCTATATGAATAAAACTCTTTGTCCTGGCTCACTGAGTGACTGAGACATCAACGTGTAGGCCAAACGGTAAAAGATAGAAAGCTAAACTTTTCACACAACATAGCTGAGATAATTTCATCTTGCAATAAGAAGACGTTTTGCGAAATTCGACCTGTAAGTGGGTCAAATTCGGGGTCAAGGGTCAGGAAATATGGTTAGGAAGCTTGCAAAACTTTTTTGTTTCTTAAGAAATCTCAACCAAACTCACAAATTATATATTTGAGACAATCTCTTACATTTTAACCAAATTTGGTCAATGTCGGATTACTATATCATATAGCTGCCATGGGAACAATCGGATGCAAAGTAACCTTTAGTATGAAAAACTTTTTTGTTTCTTGAGATATCTCAACCAAATGCCTTATCACTGCGGACGGCAGTCCGCGCTAGTGACGAAAGCAGCACAAAGGGTGCGAAAGGCGACTAGCATATATATACTATAAGGAAAAATTGAAAATTTGCTATGACCGTCCGATCGGGTCGAGTTATATACCGATCGAAAGGTATCAATTTAACGTACAAATGTACATATTAAGACTTTTGAAAACTCACCTGGCTCGTGAGAGGGGCAAAATTTAAATTATTGGAGCAAATGTAAATGTAAATGTGTTAGTGCCTTTCAGAATTTTTTTTTTAATTTTTTACTATTTGAATCAAAAATACGTCGAATGACACCTTGATCATCAAAATCCGACCACTGGTTCAAAAGATAATTAATTTTGAAATTTTTAGTGCTCTTCCGAAAATGAAATGCAAAGTCAGTTTGTCTGTTTGTTTGTTTGTTGGATCAAATCGTTGATTTAGCTTAAAAGTTTGAATGAGGACTTGCTCCCGCTCAAAAATCTAGAAACGTTTGTTCTACGACTTTTTCGAAAAATCGCTAGTTTAGCGAGAGGCATACCTTAAAATTTTTTTTTTTAAGTAAAAAGGTAAACAGCTACAGGTGAAATAAGGTATTTTATTCACATTTTGGCGATTTAAGAAAAATCTACCCATCAAATCACTTAAAAATATGTTATACATATGTCATTATTAATTATATTCCGCGTTTTTTGACATATAACACATATCTGTCAAAATTCGTTTGGGCAAGATATTACTTATTAACTGATATTACCTCTTACCTTTACACTACTGCATGTATGTACATATGCAGTATGTACACTGCTTGCAGCGTAATACGGAAATAAACTCCTTGCAAGTGGTGAATTCTTTTGCGGCAGATCATTTTATCATTTTATAATTGTGATTACAGCAAGATCGAAAAAATCGCTAGAGGAACCTTTTTGCGCGAAGTGAGGAGTGCCATTTTTTTTTTTTTTTTTTTTTTTCCTTTTTTACTTCTCTTGGGAGCTTAGGGCCTCTACTAGATTTCTCCACCGGACTCTGTTTTGCGCAGTCTGCTTCGCCGTGTCCCAGCTGATGTTGTGCCGGGTGAGATCGGTTCTTGTTTATTTTTTTTTTTACCTATGCATATATATTCATTTTTTTTTTTGGCATATGTAATAAGTTTTTATATATATAAAATTAAAAAAATTTCGTCACAAAATTGGATATCAGAAATTTTGAGGCATGGAAATATTTTCGTCACTAGACTTTTACCTTGTTAAGCGGTTTTTTTTTCATGATATGTTATATTAATAATTTATGGTAAAACTAACAACTTTCTTATCTCTTCAAATTTGACTATTCTTTAACTTATGTAGAGTATAAATAGTGACGCCGGAATTTGCTGTCAAATATATACTATTTTTATATTTTAATGTGGTTCGCTCTTTGTGAAATGTCCAAGATCTGCCGCAGCCATGTGCATCTGCTCACAATATTTTATTTTTTAGGCACCATGTCAGTCTGCAACCGTAGTCTTTTTTCAGTATGGCGCAGCGAAAATTATTCTCGAAAAATATGCTATTGAAAAATCGAATTGCACTGAAGAGGAGTATAACTTAATAGCTAAAAGCATTCAAAATTTTTGCAAAAGGCTTTCTGTAATGTGGAAAGAATGCCATAGAGTTTTGAAACGATTCGATTAGGAATACAAAGTTTGGTTAGACGGAGACTTAGTGCTTTAAAACAAAAAACTCACGCAGGTTCAGGTCGAAAACAAAAGAATTTTGCGGATTGCAGCGCTAAACGTCAGGCAACCAAAGTTTTGTAGCAAGTGAATGGCAACACATGCAATGAACTCATGACAGCGACACGGTTCAGTTTGTACAAAGCTGGAAAACGGAGCGCATCACAAATAGTTTCAATGGCAGTCACTGATTCCAAAGCGTCTACAGAAATGAAAAAGAGTCTGGAATTAGATCCACAGGTCCCAATTAAGTACACTCCAGACGAAGCTTTGGCCCTTTATATTGATGGAGACTTGACCAAGCACTCCTATAAACTTTTGCAAGCTAGTGCAAATAAGAAAAATTGTAACATCTACCCAGCATACGATGTTGAACTATCTGCCAAAAAGAGGTGTTATCCATTCAAAATCAAAATCGAAGAGTGTTGTGCTGAAGTTCGTCTGCAAGAAATGTTAGATCACACAATTATACGAATAGTTGAAGCCCACACGGATATATTTCGGCAAATATCTGATGAAAACAAATATGAAAGTTTGACTGTCTTTTACAAATGGGGATGCGATGGGACTTCGGGACACTCAACCTACCGGCAGAGCTTTACCAATTCTGATCACAATATGGTAGATCAACATTTATTTGCTGTTTGTATTGTGCCACTACAATTACAATGAGGAAGCAGAATACTCTAGAAAAATCACCAGCCATCATCAGCACAGTATTGTAGACCATTTAAAGTAATGTTTGCAAAGGAGTCTGAAGCTTTAGCTCGCGCCGAAATTGAAAATATGAAATCTCAAATTCTGAAAATTGAGCCCACC
This sequence comes from Drosophila subquinaria, assembly GCA_037043405.1. Classification (NCBI taxonomy): domain Eukaryota; kingdom Metazoa; phylum Arthropoda; class Insecta; order Diptera; family Drosophilidae; genus Drosophila; species Drosophila subquinaria. The sequence continues at coordinate 152,910 of JBAMBL010002046.1, forward strand.
CGTCTCAGCTGTTTTCAAGTTCAACACAATTTGCAGTTTACAATGATCGATGGAAAGTATTCAGCGTGACTGCAGAGAGTTCTTCGCAAGCATGCGGTATATGTAAGGCCACGCCCAAAATGATGAGTGACTTAGATCTCATTGCGAGTTTGCCAAAAAATGAAGATTTATATGAATTTGGAATATCGACTTTACATGCCTGGATTCGCTGTTTTGAGTGCATGTTACATGTGGGATATCGACTTCCAATCAAAAAGTGGCAGGTCCGCGGCTTGGACAAGAACATTGTTAATAAAAGAAAAGAAGAGATCCAAAAAAGGTTCAGGATCGAAATGGCTTTATTAGTGGGTATCCCAATGCAGGGTTCTGGCAACACCAACATTGGCAAAATAGCTCGAAGGTTTTTCGAATAACATGAACTCTGATGAACTCAGTATTAATTTTTTCGGATCCCCTTATAACGAGTTTAAGCAAAAGTCCGTCTCGCCATTCAAATAATGATATTGTTTGGATAGGGAGGTAAAAAATCTACTTTGTAATGCTTTTGATGAATAAATAATACTTGAATTAGACAGGAGCCAATTGGAAAAATCAAAAAAATTTCCTTCCTGCAGAAAATATAATATAAATTTTATTTAGACAACAAAATTATTATAAATATAAAAAATTACAAAAATAAAAGCTTGTGATTTTAAACTAAATTAAAATTATTTTTATTATTGGAATATTTGAGGACTTGAAATTTGTAAGGACTGAAAAGGGCCAAAAACAACTAGCTTATAAGCCAAAAGAATATATATAATATATAAATAAAAAAATTATTTAAAATTTTTTTATTATTAAACTTAAGTATATTTTTTAATTGGAATAAAAAATAAAACACAAAATTTTTAAATTTTTTCATAATTTGGTCATTGAAATAAACAATGTTCAAATTATGATAAAAAGTTGAATCTTTGAACAAATAAAAATCTCACATAAATTAAAAAAAAAAAAGTATATTTTTTTTGTTTAACATTGTAGCTAAATCTATTTGCAACTGAAAAAAAATATTTTAAAAAAAAAAGTTTTACCCTAAGAGGTATTAATTAAACGCTGCTAGATGAGCCCTTTCGACCGCTGTGCGTGTGTTTGAATGCATCTTTTTTTTCTGCAATTGCCTTTTATGTGAATACACTGCACGTCATATGGTTGACATACACTCTTACGTTTGTAGTTTTGGCTCAATTGAATTCTAACGAAAAGAGTTAACATTATGAGGTGTGCCACAGAAATCGATAGCGAAAGAGAATTTATCGTTTACATCAATCTTTTCGAACTAGACTGCTAAGGACTGACACCTTCTCAGATTAAAATATCCAAGGGTTTCTTTAGCAACTTTTTTAGTTTATCATTACAAAACAATAAGATTTTAATTTTTTCTTTTTTAATTTATATAATTTAATTTATTTATATTATAATTGATTTTATTTAGCTGAAAAAAATTTCAAAGTAATTGGCGCCATTAGTCTGGCAACTCTTCGTAAAAAATGTTTTCACAAATTGCACAATAGGTTAAAGGCTTTTTTTTCGATAAAACTCGATTTACCTCAAAACAGCTATTTCTTTAATGCTTAACCCAAAGAAAACTGAAGTCCGTAGTCTTAATTTAAAATTCTTAGGCGCAATTTGGCGCAGCTAAAACTATATGCCATAATTTAGAGAACAGATTACTGAAGCGGTTTAAGTAAGTGTTTTCCTTGGAAAAACTATGTGAGAGAGTTATCGGGTACCAAAGTTCAAAGTTCTTAAGCACTTATTTCATAGGTTGAAGAATTATCTATCATATGCTATTAAAATTATTCGATTATCTCATTTGGTTCAAAAGTTATGATTTTGGCAAAGTAAAATCAGCAATGGCCCTACTGTGCGACTCTTCGATCAAATCGGGTTATTAACCGACTGAAACGTATGTAACGTACATATGTAAGTGCAATCTTAAATTTTTAATAACTCATCTGTTTCATGAGACAAGGCGGTATGTGTATGTGTTTTAAAATTAAATCAGGGAACGCAACGATTATAATAACTATTCAAAATATTGATTATTAAGTAAAAGTTATTTGTTTATTTTTGTCAAAAATTAAAAAAAAAAAAGTTAAATTTTCGAACCAAATAAAAAATATGTAAAATAATAAATATTTTTTTTATTTATTTTATAAATGATGGCATAAATCTTATTTTTAAATTGTATGCTACAAATTATAAATACAAATTGAAATAAAAAATTGTTATTATAAAATTGTACATAGTAATACATGATAGGGTATCTAATGGCCTGAATATCTCATCTCAGCTCTCGACTAGGGCGTTCGTACTTGTTTTACAGAAGGACGTGGCGCGGTAAGCTTTCAGCTCTCCATCTACATATGTAGATGCGATCTAACGCTTAAGGGCTAATGTGGCCATATACATACATATGTACATATGTATTTATGTATGTACTTCGACGAAGCACCTGAGAAAGGTGGTATGTATGTACATATACATACATATACATATGTGGCAAAACAAAAACAAAAAAAAAAAAACAGTTTTGTGGTTTGGCTTACGAGTATGCAGGTGGAGTAGAGGTGTGCGTGAGCCACCCCGGGCCTTGTGGCCCATGGGCCTTTATAAAAAAGTCGTTCTCGGGCTTAGGAACCCTATTTGGCGTCGTGCCGGGCTCGTGCCTCCTTTTAACGAACGCAGCACACAAAAAATTAACAATCGCTTCCTGTAGACTTTTAAGGTTTTGTATGCTACGTTCATAATTTCAGTATTTTAGTCTGCAAAATGTTGCATATTTGGTAATTTTTAATAAACCATAAGCTATTTTGGAAAATTCGTGCCGGTCCGTGCTGGACTCGGGCTACACAAAAAAAGTGTCGTGTAGATTCGTGCCTCTTTTTAATTGCGAATTTCTACACGGCCTAGCTTGAAAAATGAGATCCGCGCCCACCTCTAAAGTGGAGCGTGATTTCAGTTTTTAGAATGTTTTTTATGTTTTGCGTGCAAAGCCTAACAAAGTATTACGAGACACGCCAACAGGCACACATTCACGCACTCACCCATTTACACACTCACACTACAAATATAAATACATATGTATGTACGTATGTACATATGCAATTACGATTTAGAAAATGTGGCAGTCTTGTCGTTGTTGCAGCACTGCCAACTTTGTTTGTCCTGTTGCTGTTAGTCTTGTTTTCGTTGGCGTCACCATCACCGTTTCTGTGTCTTGTGATTAATGAGCGCAATTTTGAAAATGAAGTTTCAAAAAGTGTTGTTGCTTTGCCTAGCACTGGTGGTTCTGTGGCTATGCTACTCCTAGCGCCTTGGCGTCTTCGTTAAGTGTGCAGACAGTAATTATAAATATGGGACGCTGTCTGTGCACACACAGAAGCTAACACAACACAGACACTCAGAAACGTACAACAGCCAACAAGAGTTGTCATAACGATAATTAGTTTCGTTTCCAGTCTCGACTTCGACGCTGGTACTAAAGCCAGTTCTATGAAATACTCTTCTTATTGTAACAAAGTATTAAATATGTATCACATAATATTAATAACGCAATCACTCTGTACGGTAGTCCACGATAGTGACGGTGCACTACGAAGAGTACAAAAGTCGAATGGAAACACATACATATATACTGGAAGAATAAAAAATCACTCGACTGCCCGATTCGAACTATGAAAAGTGTATAATAAGACTTTTGTTAACTCACCTGGATCGTGAGATAAGCAGATGTAAGTGGAAGGGCAAAATTTAAATGATTACAGCAGATGGAGCTTTTGGAGCCTTTTGTTAAACTTTTTTAATTTTTTGCTATTCTTATCAAAAATACGCGCCCAATCACACCTTGATTATCAATCTGGCCACTGCACATTTTGCCAGAATCCCATTTTTTTGGCATAAAGTCTAATTTTAAAGCTAGGGACTTGAAATTTCGCATGAACACTAGTTAGACTAATTTAGAATTTTCTTTTTGGATTGGGACCACGCCTTCACCTTCCCATGACTATGAGAAATAAGTGTAATATATTTAATAAAAAAAACTCTTTACGAGGTAAAAGTCTAGTGACGAAAACATTTTCATGCCCCAAAATTTCTGATATCCATTTTTGTGACGAATAATATTAAGTTTTACACATAAATTATTTTAAACAAAATTAAATAATATTATTAAATTTTTTTTAAATATTTATTTATTAAATAGCGATTTTTCGAAAAAGTCGTAGAACAAACGTTTCTAGATATTTGAGCGGGAATAAGTCCTCATTCAAACTTTTAAGCTAAATCAAAGATTTGATCCTAACAAACAGACAAACAGACAAACAAACAGACTGACTTTTCATCTCGTTTTGAGAAGGACACCAACAATTTCAAAATTAATTATCTTCTGAACCAGTGATCGGATTTTGATGATCAAGGTGTCATTCGACGCGTATTTTTGATTAGAATAGTTAAAAATTAAAATAAAAAACAAAAAGGCTCCAACGACCCCATTAGCTACAATCAATTAAATTTTGCCCCTCCCACTTACACCTGTTTATCTCACGAACCAGGTGAGTTTTCAAAAGTCTTTGTATGCACATTTGTAAGTTAAGTTAATACCTTTCGATCGGTATATAGCTCGACCTGATCGGACAGTCATAGCAAATTTTCCATTCTTCCTGTGTATATATGCTAGTCGCCTTCGCACCCTTCGTGCTGCTTTCGTCACTAGCGCGGACTGCCGTCCGCAGTGATATACATTTTTAAAGTAAAGCTAAAGACTTCAAATTTTGCAAGAATCTTAGTAAGGCTTAAGTAGCATTTATAATTTTTTTTGTTTTTCAATGAGACCTTATCTTTACCTTTACCCGCTCCCTTTTCCACGACTCAGTGAAAAAGTAGAATTTTTGTATAAGATAGATAGATATTTCAAACTTTGCACGTTAGCTAATCACATCTGACTTCCGGAAAAAGTCAGATTTTCTAACATAAGAGAAGTAGCAAAAATTCACAAAAAGTGTTGATAATAAGTTTAAAATCGCAGTTCAGAGTAAACATTTGCATAATTACTTTTTGCCAGAAATTAGTCTTTTACTCCAAACAGGTGAGATTTTTTCTAAAATAAGACAAAAAAAGACAATCCACAGCTACAACATTGAACGCATATCTTAAATGACTTAATAATAATTATATTTTGAATCCTTGACCTTTATTTTCCATATTGTCAACAAGGATTTGGATAACTGGTCTTGTTACAACAGAAGCACAAAGTTGAAAAAAAGCTTCCCGCCAGTTGTAGCTGAAAATCAGCTGACAAAGCATCTGACTGTGTTAGCGCGGTAAAAATACGACGTTGCCATAAAAAAATTTATTTTTTTATTCGGAATATCTAATGTATGCCCTTTCAAAATATTCAGGTCTGTTCTGGTTTTCCCTTGTTTTTTGCGAATTTCAAGATTTGACCGAATTTCCCTTAAAATTCCTTTACATTTCCTGCGAATTACCCTCCGATTTTACCTGCCACATTGTGTTGAGTAACTTTAAGCAGAACAGCTGGAAAATGTTCTGAGTGAATCAGACATTTGCGTCAAAAGAATTTCCGCCTGTCAAAAGTGTAATTAATTCATGCAAAATTGATTTAATCATAAGTGGAAACATTTTTAAGAAATAAAACCTACTTTCGTTATAGCTTTTGCATTTTTGAAAGTGCGGGTTGATTTTTTTTTGCATTAAGTAACAAACTGTTTTGTCCAAACTAAAAAGCACTTGAATTGTAGTTTAAAATATTTAATACTTTCTTCACATACAAGGGCAGCTCTAATAAATTTCCCATTTATTTTCACAAATACTTGCGGCAATTAGAACAATTCGAGCAAATCCGACAAAAATTTTAGATTAGAGTCTTATCGATTTGGAGGCATGGTAAATTATAATAACGGGTCACAACTAAAATTCTGGACTTATTTCAAAAGTCCAGCAAAAATATATTTTCGGCTTATACTTATTGGGTTAAATTTTTTTATAAAGGTAGTAATAATATAAGTTTATTTTATTTAATGGACTTCATCAAAGGGTGCTTTGTCGGCCACAATGCGCAGTCTTGTGCAGACGCTCGAGAATGCACGTTGTACGCCCTTTGGGTCAATTTCTTTGAGGGACTTTCGGATGCGACGTGTCAACTGCTTAAATTTTGGCCTTTTAGCCATTCTTATATACTAATCTTTAAAGTTCACCAAAAAAATCTTCAATTGGTGTGGAATTTCTTTCTTTGGAAACAAATTTAATATTCTTGTTTACCAAGAATGAATGATTTTTTTTGTAATTTTTGCACAACCACCTGTATTGCGATTTGCATCTCAGTACAAAATGATGTCCGCTGCTTCTTTCTGGCTTTGATATTTAATGATTTTAATATTTTGTAGATATGTTGCTGTGAGCATCCGATTTTTCGGGCCGCTTCAGCTTGGCCTATCTCATATTTATTGTTAAAAGCAGTCTTTAGCTTTTAAATGTTATTTGTAGTCACAATTGTTGATTTTCTTCCCGAACCAGACTGCCTTTCTATATTCAAGCTGCTGAAAATTAAATATAAAGTGCTTTTTGCCACGCCCTCCGCCATAAAATGGGCTCAGGTGTAAGTCTTTCCATGCTCTTTGTGATCTTGGTAAAAGCGTACAATACGCTTTCGCAGCTGTTGCTGTTTGAAAGGTAATTTGAAGTCTAATATAGTGCATATAATTTTTTGAAATTATTTGGTGAAAAGATCATGCAATAGTTGATTTTATTACCAAATACCATCGTCATACGACAAAGCATGCCTAAGCTGCAGGCTCTCAAAATCTGTCCAGAATTTTAGTTGTGACCCGTTATAATAATTTAAATATTAAATAAATTATATTTTATTTATCTGATGATGCAACAATATTTTGATTTCATTTTGATTTTATGCTAAGCATGCTAAAATCATCGATTTATTCTATCTGAATTCAAATTCACTAGCTCAATGTTAAGTGAATTCAATCCTCAAAATCTGGCCGAAAGTGAAAACGGGAACAAGTGAGGGAAATTCATTTTCGCAAAATCTTGCCGAAAGTGAAAAACGGAACAGGCCTGATTGTGTCAAATTCAAGATATATCTGACAAAAATGTTCGACAATATGTCAAAATAAAGGGTTGCGCTGACTCAAAAGATAATTGAATTTTAAAATCCCCAAAAAAAATGTGACGAAAAAATTTCCATGCCGCAAAATTTCTGATATCCAATTTTTTGACGAAATATATTAAATTTTTTATTTATAAAAACTTATTGTAGTAAAAAAAAAATTTATTAAAAAAAGGCTCCAACGGCCCCATTTTCTCCAATCATTTAAATTTTGACCCTTACACTTACACCTGTTTATCTCACGAACCAGGTGAGTTTCCAAAAGTCTTAGTAGGTACTAGGGCTGCAAAACTATCGATGTTACTATCGATAGTATCGAGGTTTTCAAAATGGTCCGATGTATCGATGTTAAAAATTGAGCATCGATATATCGGATGCTTCACTGCATCAGTGCTGCCAGATTTTTTGGGTCCATTTTTACAATTATTATTAGTTGAAATACGACAAAATTTGATTAATAAGCAAAAAAAAAAAAAAAGGTCAATTTGGTTAAACGCAGCATTATCAAACCGAAATTTGTGTTCCAAAGTGCAAATAAACGAAATGGCTAGAAGTGGCTAGATCATTTTGAAAAAAAAGCTAGCCCGCTCAAAAAGTGGCTAGTTCTAGCCACAAAGTGGCTGAGTTGGCAGCCCTCCACTGCATGGTGACGCTTCAAGCTACGCGTAAGTGTTTGTTGAGTTAAAAATGTGTATAATTTTATAAATTCATTTTTTGGTAATAGTTTCTTACAGCAATAATTGGCGGTTCTTCTGTATATATAATGGATACGTTTTTGTGCACATCAAGTAAGTAAAAACCTTAAAAGCAACCTTTTTTTTAAATTAAAAAAAACATGAAAATATAAATTTTGTTCGTTTATTATTAAGAAATTAATAACATTATTTTACACAAACAAAATTAATGTTTGCCTTTTCTATATTTTTCTTAATATAGCATAAGATAAATGGTATTTACCGCAATTTAAAATATTTGAAAAATTTTCGATGTTTTAACGATATATCGATGTTTTTTTGGAAAACATCGAGGTTTTGAAACATCGAAGTTAAAAACTATCGATGTACCCACTATCGATAGTTTTGCAGCCCTACTAGGTACTTTTAAGTTAAATTGATACCTTTCGATCGGTATATAACTCGACCCGATCGGACGGACATAACAAATTTTCTATTCTTCCTTTATATATTGCTAGTCGCCTTCGCACCCTTCGTGCTGCTTTCGTCACTAGCGCGGACTGCCGTCCGCAGTGATATCTTGCCCAAACGAATTTTGACAGATATGTGTTATATGTCAAAAAACGAGAAATAAAATTGTCTTAACATATACAGGCGTGCTACAGAAATCACAAGTGAAATCGAATTCAGAGAAAAGCAATTCCACTTCTAAATTTTTCCATGCCACAGAACTTCGAGTAATTTATATTTTTATAACATTCTCACCAACCTTTTCGAACTAGGCTGGATTTGTTTAGAAACTTTTTAAGTTTATCATTACAGAATAGAAGGATATTATTTTATTTCTTCTTTAATTAATATTATTTAATGTATTTATATAATAATTGATATTGTGTAGCTTAAATTAATTAAAAAGGTTTTGGCGCGGCAAACAATAAAAGTTACTCGACAACTCTAATTTCTAAAATTCGGACAAAAAATGTGACATTATTCTCATGGCATCGGACGCCAGTGGATTGAGTGAAGATTTCGTTTCACCCATAATTGTTCAGGTAATTGGACTGTGGCACGGAGAAATGGAATTGACGTGAAATTCAAGTGGAAGAGATTTCTGTGGCATACCTGATAAAATATTTTTAAGTGATTTGATGTGTAGATTTTTCTTAAATAGCTGTTTACCTTTTTACTTAAAAAAAAACTTTGAAAGTATGCCTAAGAGCTCTTCTTTTCAACGATATATAGATCGCATATGTACATAGCTTCTATCGTTTGGATGCTATGTTTCAATTTTAGCGGCTTTAAGCGATTTCCCGCTAAACTAGCGATTTTTCGAAAAAGTCGTAGAACAAAAGTGTCTAGATTTTTGAGCGGGAACAAGTCCTCATTCAAACTTTAAAGCTAAATCATCGATTTGATCCAAGCAAACAAACAAACAAGTGGACTGACTTTACATCTCATTTTCGGAAGGCCACTAAAAATTTCAAAAATTATTATCTTTTGAACCAGTGGTTGGATTTCGATGATCGAGGTGTCATTCGACGCGTATTTTTGATTTAAATAGTAAAAGATTTAAAAAAAAGGCTCCAACGGCTCAATTAGCTCTAATCATTTAAATTTTGCCCCTCCCACTTACAACTGTTTATCTCACGAACCAGGTGAGTTTTCAAAAGTCTTAGTATGAACATTTGTAAGTTAAATATAAATACCTTTCGATCGGTATATAATTCGATCCGATCGGACAGTCATAGCAAATTTCATTCAAATTTCCATTCTTCCTATGTATATATGCTAGTCGCCTTCGCACCCTTCGTGCTGCTTTCGTCACTAGCGCGGACTGCCGTCCGCAGTGATTTATTGGAACATAAATTTAAAAAAAAAAAAGGTTTTGGCATTCGGCACTGCGCAAAAAGTTATTTCTATTAAGTATGAAGAGATGGGACCATTGCGCTAAAATGTCTCAATTCTTCAGACCAAATAAAACTCACTGTTTTGCGCAGTGCCGAATGCAAAAATTTTGTTTAAAATAATTTATGTGTAAAACTTAATATTATTCGTCACAAAATTGGATATCAGAAATTTTGGGGCATGAAAATGTTTTCGTCACTAGACTTTTACCTCGTAAAGAGGTTTTTTTTATGGGATATCAGAAATTTTTCAATAAGACATCAGAAATTTTAAAATTGCAATAATACAGGCGTGCTACAGAAATCACAAGTGAAATCGAATTCAGAGAAAAGCAATTCCACTTCTAAATTTTTCCATGCCACAGAACTTCGAGTAATTTATATTTTTATAACATTCTCACCAACCTTTTCGAACTAGGCTGGATTTGTTTAGAAACTTTTTAAGTTTATCATTACAGAATAGAAGGATATTATTTTATTTCTTCTTTAATTAATATTATTTAATGTATTTATATAATAATTGATATTGTGTAGCTTAAATTAATTAAAAAGGTTTTGGCGCGGCAAACAATAAAAGTTACTCGACAACTCTAATTTCTAAAATTCGGACAAAAAATGTGACATTATTCTCATGGCATCGGACGCCAGTGGATTAAGTAGAGATTTCGTTTCACCCAAAATTGT
>JBAMBL010002048.1:0-16670 GCA_037043405.1 Drosophila subquinaria
ACTTTTTGGGTCGAATCATCATTATGGCTGTTTTCAGGGAGTAATACCGTTCTCGAAAGTCGCCCCAATTGACGCCTCTGTCATAGTCCGTGTCCTTATACGTTCCCGTCAATTGGCTGTAAGAAATCAAGTTAGTTAACGAAGCTCTAAGAAATAATTAACATTAATCCTACCAGCGCTGACAATCGCCATACCACCAGGCACCAGTGTCGCGAACGGCGCAGTTTACTTCGTCCCAAGTGTCATTATCCTTATCAAATGTAGAGAATTTCAAGCCTCGATGAATTGTGAATGAATCCCCAGCTGTTCCATTGGCGTTGCCCAGAGTGTGTAGTTCATATTGTTGACTCTCATCGCCAATTGCAAACTCATCATAAGTCTCGAATGCTTGCACTCCCTCAAAGTCCTCGAGAAGGACCAGTAACTCTTGAGGGCTGTCTGCAGTCATCGCATGGATTTTGTCCAAACCTAAGAAATATTCGCCGTCTAGATTTCCAAATCCATTTTTATATTCGGTCCAGTTTCGATAAAAGTTGACGCTTCCATCCAATCGTCGCAGGATAATCGTCCAACCTCCATCACGAGTTTCCGCATCACAGAAAACTTTAAAGGGTTGACTACTAAACTTGGGAATAAGTATGTCATGGATTCCATTGGACTTGGCTTCGACACAATTGCGTAGGGACGATTTCTGAACAAGTCTTTCTACCAACTTCCCCTGTCGTTCCACCTTGTCTCCATTAGAGTACAAAGTAAATGTACTTAGTATTAATATTATACAAAATATTTTCTGCAACATGTTGCGACTTTTCTTAACTGAATATTAAACAAGACTGAATGAATCAAAATTTGAGTAGAAGCGATGAAGTGAATTTTAAAATTTGACTTACTGATAGCGATACGATTGACATACTTTAAATGTATATATAATTATATAAATACACATCCGCATTTGTATGTTGAATATTAGATTATTTGATTTGACCCGACTTGACCCGAGACTCTTGAAGTCTTCCGAAATCCAAATTTTAGTTGATCATACCATCATTGTCAGCATTATGATTCGACAAACAAACTTATAAATCAAGTGAAACCAACTGATCTTTTTAATGATTTCAATATTTTATTTAAATAATTATTTTATTCTTATACCCTGTGTCCATTGAAAACGGTCAGAAAGGGTATAATGGCTTTGTGAATTGTATGTAACAGGGAGAAGAAATCATATTCGACCCATACCTATTCAATTTTGATGAGAACTAATAATCAATTAGATTATTTTTGGAAATAATCGTAGTGACTGTATAATTCTCTGTTGAAAAATTTGTGATTATTTAATGATTACGATTACAAAAGATCAGAAATAATCTTAAATTAAAACCTAAAGATGTCCAAATGCGTGTAAACGATGAGGTGGTAGGCCTGTTCGCCTGGGGCAGCTCATGACATTTTACGGCAGGGCCCCCAGTCCCCGAACAAGCAAGTAAAATTATTTCGGTTAAAGTCCATTCTTTCAAAATAAGAAAATAAAATTTAATTTTAAAATTTTTTTTTTAAATATAAAAATAAAAATGTCGAGTTCAAAAGTTACAGATTTTTGCCACCAAATAGGTACAAAATACATACCACATCCTGCTCAGTTTTTATAACATAACGTTTTTTTTTTTATTAGTTAACGTTATCTATTGTTTTAAGCTATCATTCTACATAATTGCAACAAGATCGGTTAAACAGAAAGGTAGTAATTTCTAAATTTAAGTTTCAAGCAATGTAGGTACCTAAATATATGCTATGTTTTTTTTTTTTTTTTTTTTATTTGGATTCCTAGCACCACAAGTATACACTTTTTATTTAAAGTGCTAGTCACAATTTAGATTATGTTCATTTTTGAAACGGGTAATAGTTTTCACGCCTAGTTTATGTTTTTTTAAATAAGTAAAGGGTATCCCATAGTCGGGAACTCGACTGTAGCCTTGTTTTAATTTATTTTATCACTAAAGCATTCTATTACAAGTGTATTTAATTCCCAGGTGGGCGAGGCGATCGTCGGCAAGGACAGCACGATGCTGCTGCAGGGCAAGTCGACGCCCGAGACGTTGGAGCGACGCATCAAGGAGCTGGAGGACGAGCTGCAGGATCCGGCGACGAAGCCGGAGCAGAAGGACCGACTGCGTCAGCGGATTTCGACGCTGACCAACGGCGTGGCGGTGATTCACATTGGCGGCACCAGCGAGGTGGAGGTGGGCGAGAAGAAGGATCGGGTGAACGATGCGCTCAATGCGACCAGGGCGGCCATTGAGGAGGGCATTGTGCCCGGCGGCGGCACCGCCCTGCTGCGCTGCATTCCCGACCTGGCGGACCTGGAGCCGGACAACGAGGATCTGCAGGTGGGCATCGATATTGTGAGCAATGCCCTGCGCATTCCCTGCATGACGATCGCCCGGAATGCGGGCGTCGATGCGGCGATGGTGGTGGCCAAGGTGATGAACGGCAGCGACGACTTCGGCTACGATGCGATGCGGGACGAGTACGGGCCGCTGATCGACAGGGGCATCATCGATCCCACCAAGGTGGTGCGCACCGCCATCCAGGACGCCGCCGGCGTGGCGTCGCTGCTCAGCACCACCGAGGTGGTCATCACCGAGCGGCGGGACCTCAAGGATCCACTCCTGGGCGATGACGGCGGCGCGGGCGCCTTGGAGGAAGCTCTGGGCGGCATGGATCTGGGCGGCATGGGCGGCATGGAGGCTCTGGCGGCGTTGGGGGGAATGGGAGGAATGGAAGGAATGGATGGAATGGGCGGAATGGGTGGAACTAGCAGCTCATCGGCCCAGGAAATGAACGAGGCGGTCAAGAGTATTCCCGGCATGGAGGACGTCGAGGTCCATGACATAGACAGCAGTCAGTTTTAGGCGCATTTAACTCACTTCATCATCCCCTCTCTCTCCCTCCACTATTCTGTATGTTTTTCATTTGGTGATGTTTCATTTCTTGTTGTTCTCCTGTGTGCCAAATTTTGTGTTTTCTTTGATGATGACGAATAATACTGAAAAATTGTTCGAGTGCATAACTTACACATACAATAAAAAATAATTTTATGGTTAGCTTAAATAACAGATAAATTTATTAAGTGGAGTATTATTTAAGCAATAAAAAAATCAGCGGAACAGCCGAGTGCACTCGACGATAATATACCCTGGGCATAGGTCTCGGTTTTGATTTGATGCCCATGCAATTCTCCTACTAATCCTTAATCATTTTCCTATCGTTTCTGTGGCAGCTGCATACTATTTTTTTGTTATAAAAAAGGGATTTGAACCAATTTGCCCAATACCTTTAAATTTTAAAAATTTATGAAAAGTAAAAAATTATTTAAAAAAGGAAAAAATTTGTTGATCAAATCAGGAATTGAACCCACGACCCCTGACGCACAGGCGCGTATCTCTAGCATTAGACAGACCATTTAAATTACCAAAAATTATTAAATAATTAAAAATCATGTGCAACGACCGCACGGGATTATGCTGGCAAACTCGATATACATACTCGTTGTACATTCTGGCAGAGTAAATAGAAAATGATTGGAGCTTTAATTCTATTTATAGAATTGCCATTAAAAGGCGTTTAACAAAATTGTTAATATCTTCACCATTTTTGGCCCAATCGTGTTGAAAGTTGGTGACTAGCTTCTGTACATGATCCTACAGCCGTTGGTTTAAAAAATATAACTAAAAACCCAAAATTAAATTGATATAAGTCTTTGATGAATTATGATGAAATTTGATGAATTTTACATATACATAGGGAGTTAAGTTCACTCCAAATTTGGTGGTCCCAGCTCTTATCATCAACAGAATCGCTTGAACAGTCAAAGTTACTCTCAGGCAGCGTTGAGATCGAAAGAGTTAAATAACTGCGGTCGGCAGTCCGCGCTAGTGACGAAAGCAGCACTTTAGCGCAATGTGCCAGGTGTCACAACATTTTTTTTTACTTATTTATTTGTAAAACTTAATATTATTCGTCACAAATTGAAAATCAGAATTTTTTGGAGCATGAAAATGTTTTCGTCACTAGACTGAGCATTCACGTTTTAGGTCGAATCATCATAACTGCTTTTACAAGGGTGTAATCATGTTCGTCAAAGCTGTACCAATCGATGCCTCTGTTTTTGCCATCAGCTTTATACGTTCCCGTCAGTTGGCTGTAAGAATTCAAGTAATTAACGAAGTTTCAAAGAATAATTAACTATACGAGTACATCCTACCTCGCCTGACAAGACGGTGGTCGGCGATACCACCAGGCACCAGTGGCGTCAATGGCGCAGCTTGGATTATCTTCATCGACATAATCCTTGTCGAATCTAGTAAATTTCATGCCAAGATGCCAAGTAAGTGAATCCCCAGCTGTTCCATTGGCATTGCCCAGAGTGTGTAGTTCATACTGTTGCTCTTCGTCTCCAATTGCAAATTCATCATAAGCCTCGAACTTTTCAACTCCCCTAAAGTCCTCGAGAACAACAAGTAACTCCTGACGCCTTTCTGCAGTCATCGCATGGATTTTGTCCAAGCCTAAGAAATATTCGCCATATAGATTTCCAAATCCATTTTTATATGCCGCCCAGTCGCGAAGAAAGTTGACGCTTCCATCCATTCGTCGCAGGATAATCGTCCAACCTCCTTCTTGAGTTTCCGCATCGCAGGCAACTTTAAAAGGTTGATTACTAAACTTGGGGATAAGTACGTCATGGATCCCACTGGACTTGGCTTCGACACAATTGCGGAGGAACGACGTGGAATTCAACTGATTCGATTCCTTAACAAGTCCATCTTTCAGCTGCCCCTGTCTTTCCAGCTCTGCTCGAAGTATTCGATTATCCGCTTCCTTATCAAGTACGAACTTCTTCTGCTGCTCCAACTCCTCTCGTAGACTCTGCATATCCGCTCTCAAAGACTGATTATCCGCTTCCTTTTCGAGTATATTCTTCTTCTGTTGCTCCAACTCCGCTCTCAGACTCTGGATATCCGCTCTCAAATGTATAGCCTCTTCCTTATCAAGTACGCACTTCTTTTGCTGTGCCAGCTCCGTTCTAATAACCTGTATATTCATTCCGAGCAGTTGAACATCCAGATCCTTGGCAATTTCATTTGTCAACTTTTCTTTCAACTCGGATAACTGAGAATTCATTGATAGAAGTAATTCCCTTTCATTATAATCTCAAGTGTTGTCTCCATAAGAGTACATAGTAAATGTACTTAATATTAATATTATACAAAATATATTCTGAAACATGTTGCGACTTTTCTTAACTGAATATTAAACAAGACTGAATGAATCTGAATTTGAGTAGAAGCGATGAAGTGAATTTTAAAAGTTGACTTACCCTAAATGTATGTATAAATATTATATAAATAAACATCCGCATTTCCACGTTGAATATTAGATTATTTGATTTGACCCGAGATTTTTGGAATCGTCCGAATTTTGGTTGATCATACGATGTGAAATTATCAGCATTACGATTCGACAAACAAACTTATAAATCAAGTTATTAATTAAGTTTATTCTCGACTGCACTTTTTTAATGAAAACTATTTTTAAATGAAATAATTTTATTTTTATACAGTGTGTCCATTAACAATGGTCAGAAAGGGTATAATGGCTCGTTCAAATGTATGTAATAGGGAGAATGAAGCATCTTCGATCTTATAAAGTATATATATTCTTGATCAGCATCAACAGCGAGTCGATTCTGCCATGTCCGTCTGTCTGTCCGTGCACTTAACTGCGTTGATCTCAGAGAAAATAAGAGATAGAGACTTCAAACTTGGTATGTAGGTTCGAGTTACCCAGCGCAAATCAAGTGAGTTTTAAAATTGAAATCGGACCTGTATATAATATAGCTGTCATAGGAACGATCAGTCGGAAATAATGCATAAGCTAAACATTTTTTTAGTATTAAGAAAAAAATAAATATATGTAATTTAATATTTTTTTAATTTTTTTTTTATTTTTATTATTTGTTTTGGAAAGCAAGGGAAAACATAATTAAAGTTATTTGATTTTTAGCTTTAAATTTTAATAAATTAAATTTGTTCATAAGTACTAATGAATATTTTATGGACTGCTTTTGGAGATGACGCTAAAAGAAGTGAATAAATGGAGATCTCAAGACGTGGAACAAGTTGTGACCCAGTGAACCACGTTTGTAATGCTATCAATAATTAAGTGCCGGCTGCCACCTCGACGGACAACAGACAAGGGACAAGGGACAAGGGACTGACAACGGATCGCGCCTAGGAGAAGGAGAAGAGAATGGGGATGAGGATGAGGAGGAGGACGAAGTGAAAAACGCAGACATGGACTGCTTAATAAGCGGCGGCTGCTGCATAAATTTCCACCCAAAAACACAAGAAACGCATATGAAATTTCAATAAGACGCACTCTGAATGCTCTACAAATGACGTTAGACGTTCAATTTAAAAGAAATTTGTTAAAAATGTAATAGAAAACGATTTGATTAAGAAACAAACTTAAAAAAAACTAAGCTACTTTTTTTCAAATAATTTCAAAGGCGAACAATAAATTGTATACATTTTAATGCATAATTTTTCTTATTTAGCCTAAAAGTATTAAAAATGTTCTTAATTACTTGGGCCTAAAAGAAAAATATATTAAAATTTTATTAATTTACTTTTGAAAGATCAGTTGCAAAAGGAATCAATTTCCAATTACAAATTTACTTTTCAATTTGATAAAAATCTGTTGTTGGAATCACATTTAACTAAAATATTTTTTAACTGTATTTTGCCCCTTAATAAAATTGAATTTGGTTTCGGAATTTTGCATTTTTATTTTCAAGGGGTTTGAAACAACTTGTAATGAATCTTAAATAATATTGAAAAATCTATTGTTTCCTTAAATTATCTTTACCTTTTTTTTAAACCAATTTGAAATGTCTCTTAAATAATGTTGAACAATCGATTGTAGCATTAAACTATCTTTTAAATAGATTTGATAAACTATTTTACAGTTTCTGGTTTTTGTTAAAAATATTAAAATAATATTGAGCAATCGATTGTTTCTTAAAATTATCTTTGACTTCTGAATCAAACAAGAATTGACAAACTATTTGAATGTTTACCTGTTAAATATTATAGAATTCGCGATTAGTTTTTTAAACTATTTAATTTCATTTTTTTTTTAAATTTTAGAAATCTTTTAAATAAAATTGATTTATGAATTGTATCTTTAAAATAAATGACCAACAATTTTATAGTTACCCTGGATTTTAATAATAATCCAAGATGACTCTCAAATAATATTGAATTAAGTTTAGTTATTTAATAAATAGTAATGACAAACCATTCCATAATTTTGTCTTCCCTCAAGTTTAGGGTATTTGTCGAAAACGGCGTTTGTTGTTTTCAATGCGCACGCAATGCAAAAATCTTGTTAAATGCTGGCAACAGGCAATCGAATGGGCCGAATGCAATGAAACTGGGCCCAAAAGGAAACATGTGCAAATGCGCATGCGTAATTATTGAAACAAGTTAATTACTGTGGAGGTGCCTCGTTTGTGGCCAACACGGCCAACTGCCAACTTGCAACTTGCCAGCTTGCAACTGCAACTTCAATTCCGACTCCAATTCCAAGTCCAAGTCAGACTTGAGTTTGTGGCACGATCGTTGCGCGGGCGAATTAAATAAAATGCTGAACTTGTCTTGGACTTTGTTTCGTTTTTAATATATGCAGCCACATTCCGATGATCCTTTTAAGGATGTTCTTGTCTCGACTCCTGTTGCCTGTTGTCTGTTGCCTGTTGCAGCTGCAGCCTCGATCACTTTTCAAGCGTGATCAAAGTGTGAAATGACTTGTTGCTGTCTGTCTGTCCGCTTGTCTCTCTGTCTCTGATCATCGCATACAAATTGCTTGATGCCTTCGATAGCAATCACAATGCTCCCCTTCTCTCTCTTTCTCTGAATCTATTGCCCAGTCTTAATTAAGTTGTTCTTACCTGTGTTCCCAGTAAATATCTTCTTGAGATCCGCTTTCCCGCTAAATGCGCATCTCCCCATAAAGTCATCGCTGGCATGCCAAAGTGCAACCTAATGAAATTATGGCTAACTCGCATCCAATTACTGCTAAAAACAAGCTAGAAACAGTCAGAAAATGTGTGTTTACAAATGTTGTAAGATATTAAAGATATTTAAAAAAAATATAATAATTTAGAGAGTCTTAAAGAGCTAGACACACAAAAAATAAAACAAGCCAAAAAAACATTCTTCGACGAAAAATCAATTTAGAAAAGTAACCCTCGATAGGCGAAAAAAAATTATTTAAAAATGTTAAAAGACATTAATAATTTTATATTTAAATAAACTGATAATAGAAAAAATTTAGATCCAAAAAATCAGAAAAATAAAATAAGAAACAGGAGAAAACATTAAAGCCTTTAATAGAAACAAATAAAATTTCGATTCGAAATTATAAAAAAATATTAGCAAAAATGTTGATGACAAATTTGTTTGCAGTCACTCTTAGAGTTGTTTGAAAAATTTTTCTGCATTAAAATATTTTTTGGAAAAATTCGAGGAAAAAAGTTGAAAAATTTACTTCTTTTAAAATTCAAAATTTTTGAAGGGTACTTAATGGGTTAAAGAAATTTTTGCATCATTAGAACGGAATTTAATTGAATAAAAAATTAACATAAGAAACCCGCATCAAAACATCTTTATTATAAGCAAATTTGACAAATTTATGCTGAATGAAGACATTAGTGGCTCACTGTAAATGTATTTTAAAATTTAAAAATTCACAAGATTAACTTGAAAGCTATAAAATTAAGAAATAATAATAATAGTCAAAGGAAGTGAACACATTATCTGTAAGTATCAAAACTATTGAAACTGTATTCAAATAAAATTAATAAAATTAAACAATTGTCATTTTCTCTATGCGGAAATGAAAAAAAAAATTAGAAACGACAATTTTTTTTTTTTATGGGTTGGGGTAATATTATTTTTTTTTTAGTGTCACAATTTCTATAATTTTTTTTTTATCAAATTATTAAGAAAATGTTTGAAATGTCAAAACGACACTGATATCTATTATTATTTCCATCACTGTATATATTTCATCGTCCATTGTTATTTCTGTTTCTTACACTCTTTACTTATCGCGCTCTCTCTGTCACTCTCTTAATATAAATAGCTAAAAAATAAATAAAAATTTGTAGTGATTAGTTTGATTTGGTTTCCACTTCAACTATCTCTATCGGGTTCAGTTGGTTTATCAGGCGTATTTACCCCCGACTAAATACGTCAATCATATGCAATTAAATTCAATTTGTTGCCCTGTTTTAATGCTAGAAACAAGCATTTAAACGCCAAGTGACATCATAAAGATTTTAAATATTTATACTTTATGTCGATTTCTAATTCCAATCGTATTAAATGTGCACTCTTAAAATTGTTTATAAATAATAATAAAAAAGAAGCACGCGCTTCAATGAACTGCAATCAAAAGGTTAAATTATTTTATTGATTTTGATTGGATTGAAGTTAATTAGCTAATAGAGAATCTCTCTCTCGCTCTCTCTATCTCTCATTAAACGGATGATGATGATGATGCGACGTCCCACAGGCAGTTGATTCCGTCTGACTGTCCACTAATTATTCAAGTCCATCGATTAATAATCGACTTAAGAACGCCCTTCGCCACGGTAGTTCCACATTATTTGCATTCTTAATTTGTTCCTAATTAAATATTCATCTTTTGTTCAAAACTCTCGAAGTCGCAGTTTGGAAATATCTCACGCTGTGTCATTTTTATGGCACTTGATTTATTCGAATATCTCTGATTAATTGAAGCCGACTTGTGTCTAATCATTTTTTTTTTGTAGGAGAAAGTCTACAGTTGAGAGGGAGACAGAGAGATAGATAGAGAGAGAGAGAGAGATTGCTCCATTAGGGCTCGTTAAACGAAGATGCTCTCCCTGTCTCTCTCTCTCTGAGTCCGTCCTACATTTGCTACGGTTTATTTATTTTTTTTCATTTTTGTTTTTTACGCTTGAGCCGCATAATTTAATAACCCCGAGACACATGTGGCATGTGCATAAGTCTTTTGGTTTTTTTACAGTTTATTTCATCTTCCCCTTCTCTCTCTTTCCCTCTCTCTCTCTGCTTTGTAAGACAAATGGGTTTATTATATGATGTCTGAAATTTATGCGCGCTATTAAATTGTTTATTAAACGGCCGCCTGGCACAAATGGCGAAAATAAATCGCTTTTCACTTTAAAATTAATTCAACTTGTCCCCTCTCTCTCTCTCTCTCTTTCTCTCTCTCGATCAACAGGAGCTGCTGATGAACTCATTTGTCAACGTCGCCTCTTTGCCAAGTGGCAAGTTGAGTTGCCCTGTTGAGACCTCGACCCATCTATTTAATTACCAATATTTTGTTGCCAAGTAGCTTGCACACTAACGTGTAATTGCATTGCTTTTGTCCCTCCTCTTTCGTCCCCTACTTCACCTGTTTTTTGCCGGCAGTAAAACTCAACTAAATTCGCAAGAGTTTCAGTTTCAAAATTGCATCACTTTAATAATTCCCAAAACATTTCTAACATATTCTAAACTGAATAATATGATTCTAGAAATTAAAAAAAAAATACATTTATTTTTATTAATTAATGCATTGTTTAATTATACACATAAACTATATTTTAATTATTTAACAATCTTGTTAACATTTTCAAAATTAAACTTCTTACAAATGCAGTTGTCAAAAAATCTCTAGAGATTCAAGGCACTCTTAAATATAATATAATCACAAATAATTCTTAGAGACTTAATAAATTAAAAATTTTTATCGAAACTAAATTATTTTATTTTATTAAATACATTTTCTTATTGCATAAATAAAAGCCAAAATTAATAAATATGTTGAAATTAAATAAAAATTTTAGGCCGACAAATTAAAACTTTTCAAATGCAATTATCAATAAAATCTCCAGAGATTTATGGAAATACATCACAATAAATAGTACCAAGCTTTAAAATGAAACTTTCTTAATATATTTAATAACTTAAAAACTCATAATTTTTGCTACTTTTGATATTACTTGGCAGTAAATTTAGTTAGATCACATTAACACATCGTTATAATAAAAAACAAAGCAAATTTGCGCAACTTTAATAATCTCAAATCGTTCTCAAAGTATTTCTAGTATTCTCTGAGCTGAATAAATTCATTAAAACTTTTATAAATTCAAGAAGTTTAATATAAATTAAATTTACTAACGTTAGCTAATGAATTTTTATGTTATGTTAATTAAACGCATATTTAATAATTTTGTTAAATCTCTTTCAAATGCAATTATCATAAAAATCTGTAAAGATTTATGACAAACATCACAATAAATACTCTTGAAACTCCTAATTAAACTTACTAAATATATTTGATATCGTGTAATGATTATTAAAGATGCATAATTTTTTACAACATAAGTATGATATTAATTGACAGTAGATTTAATTAGTTTGTATCGCAGCTGGTTGGAAGACAGAAGTTGCAGACACGTCGTTTGTTCGTTTTTATGGGATTTTTACTGTATTCGCTGGCGTCGAGTGTCTCGAGTGTACATATATTAAACGGAAGCCGAGCTTAGTGCGAAATTCAATTTGCGAATCGCTTGGGAAACTGGAAAACGCCAGCAACAAAAAAAAAAACATTGAATGACTTGAGGACAGACGGACAGACTGAGAGACTGACGGACTGAGAGAGGCTTCGAATATGAAATTTACATTCATTAGCTCGTTATCAATCTTAAGGCGGTTCGCAGTCATCTTTAGGCACTTACAGTGATAGACAAGATAATAGAAACGACAATCATTTTGATATTCAAATACTTATATAAACATAAATATAAAATCTCGTTGTGTTGTTTAATTTGGAACATTATTAGATAGATATAAAACATGGGATAGGAGCTCATAATGCTGCCGGCGTCGCAGTCGACGCACGTACAGAGAGAGAGAATACGTGTGTTCTAAAAATAGCACGTTCTACGGCTTGCTCTCTCACGATGCGTGTGTTCGGCATTAGATTCTCTCACGAAGCATCTGATCGGCTGATGCTTTTCGATGTCAGTCGCTGAGCTGCGTTCAATAAGGAGAGAGCGTACGGCGCTAGACTTTTATCATGCACTGTAACTAATGCTTTGCTCTCTTTACGTTGCCAACTGTAAAGATGTGATAGTTCGAATATGCTTTCATTTAATTTTTTCAGTGTAAAACAGTAAAACGTTTCGTTGACTTCGAAATATTTGATTGTGAAAGTTTAGACATCACTGGTATGAAGTAAAAATGAAAATTATGTAACTAAAAGAGATAATTTTTTCCGCAGCAATTTTAAAAATTCAAAATAAAAAATTAATTATCGTTTCTAATATTTTGTTCATCACCGTATGACGCCCAACTTGCCGCTTGCCACATGCGGCCAGCTATAAAATTTGCAACTAATTACAAAAAGTAATTAATAGTGAGCTCAGCTCTTTTAATGCTGCGCCGGCGCCGAATCGACGGTCGGTTGTCGGTCGTCGATTGTCGATTGCCGATTGCCGACCGTCGATTGTCGGTCGTCGTTCATCGTTCATCGTAATTGGAGGCCACCTTCTGCAGCCCAGGGAAATACTCATAAGCGTTTCGCAATGGCGGCGTGAAATCAATAAATTAATATACGACAAGTTACTGCAGGCACTGTCAGCGATAACGAAGAATGAATACCCTACAAAATTGATCGCACTGATCGGCTGTTGATACTGATCAAGTATGTATATACTTTCACAAAACCATTTAACCCTTTGTAGCCCCTTTTTTGTGGCCATTGAACAATGTTATCAAAGTAAAATTATTTAGTTCAAATATTGCAGTCCTTATAAAATATCAGTTATAAAAGATCTTAATAACAGTGGCGAGTATTTTGTTTTATAGTTTTACTTGATTTACAAGTTTGTGTGTCGAATAATAATGCTGATAATTTCGCATCGTATGATCAACGAAAATTCGGAATTCGGACTATTTCAAGAATCTCGGGTCAAGTCGGGTCAAATCAAATAATCTAATATACTGTGTATGAATGCGGATGTGTATATATATTATTATATAGATTGAAAGTATGTCAATCGTATCGCTATCAGTAAGTCAAATTTTAAAATTGACTTCATCGCTTCAACTCAAATTTTGATTCATTCAGTCTTGTTTAATATTCAGTTAAGAAAAGTCGCAAAATGTTCCAGAATATATTTTGTATAATATTAATACTAAGTACATTTACTTTGTACTCAAATGCAGACAACATCAGAGATTATAATGAAAGGGAATTACTTCTTTCAATAATTTCTCAATTATCCGAGTTGAGGTAAGGATCATAATTATTGAAATTTTCCTAAACTAATCAGTTTATTAGGGCGGGACAGGAAAAGTTGGTCAACGAGCAAGAACGATTTAATCAAGATAAACTAGCTGTGAAATTTGATATTCAACTTCATAGATCAGACATCCAACAACAAAATGAATCTCTACTTGATAAGGAAGCAGATAATGAATCTTCAGCATCGGATATTCAAGTGTTTAAAACGGATATCCAGTCTCTCAGAGCTGAGGTGGAAAGCCAGAAAAAATATATACTCGAAAAGGAAGCGGCTATCCAAAATCTCATAGCAGGTATGCAAGTTTTTAGTACAGATATCCAGAGTCTTCGAGCAGAGCTGGAACGACAGGGGAAGCTGGTGGAGGGATTTGTTAAGGAATCGGATCAGTTGAATTCCACGTCGTCCCTCCGCAATTGTGTCGAAGCCAAGTCCAGTGGAATCCATGACGTATTTATCCCCAAGTTTAGTAATCAAAGTTTTAAAGTTGCCTGCGATTCGGAAACTCGGGAAGGAGGCTGGACAATTATCCTTCGAAGGATGGATGGAAGCGTCAACTTTTATCGGAACTGGACAGAGTATAGAAATGGATTTGGAAATCTGGATGGCGAATATTTCTTAGGTTTGGACAAAATCCATGCGATGACTGCAGACAGCACTCAAGAGTTACTGGTCCTACTTGAGGACTTTGAGGGAGATCAAAAGTTCGAGACTTATGATGAGTTCGCAATTGGAGACGAGGATCAACAATATGAACTACACACTCTGGGCAGAGCCGATGGAACAGCTGGAGATTCACTTTCACATCAACGTGGCTGGAAATTCACTACACTTGATAGGGATAATGACGATTGGTCAACGGGAAATTGCGCCATTGAAGGCACTGGTGCCTGGTGGTATGCCGCTTGTCAGTACAGGTATGTAGGATGCTATGTTAATTATTTCATTCTTTGTTAATAAATTTTAATTCTTACAGCCAATTGACGGGAACATATAAAGACAATAGCTTTGAAAAAGGCGTCACTTGGTGGACCTTTCGGGGAAATCAATACTCCCTTAAAACAGCCATTATGATGATTCGACCTAAAAAGTGAATTCTCAGACTTAACTTTTTCGATCCCAAAGTTGTCAAAGCTTCGATATCCAAACGCAATGTCATTTTTTTTTACTTGTTCAACATTTAAATATTGTTTTTTATTTCCTTCAAATATTTTCTTGTTTCAAGATATCGGTTTGTCTTGTTCAAAATTTTAAAATGTTAAATGTTATGTCAAAATAAGTATAAGAAAACATCTAATATTTGATTCTGAGACGATTCAATTTGTTGTAAAAAATCATGCCAAAATAAATTAATAATTGCATTTTCATGTTCCACAATTCCTTCAAGTATTTCCTTTATCAACAACTTAAATTTCAGTCACTCAACAAATGCGTTAAAATTGTTCTTATAATTAAGATTTTCTAATTTGTGGGCCATACAGACGAACCTACATACCAAGTTTGGAGTCACTAGCTCTTATAGTCTCTGAGCTCTAGGGGCTATTACAGACGGACAGACGGACAGACGGACAAGGGTATATCGACTTGGCTGTTGATGCTGATCAAGAATAAATATACTTTATGGGGTCGGAGATGCTTCCTTCTTCCTGATACATACTTCACACAAATCCATTATACCCTTTTTGACTATATTCAATGGACAGAAGTTAAAAGATAATAATAATATAATATTTTAGTCATTTAAAAGATCAGTCGAGAATTAAATACGATCCTCTAAGTAACAGAAGAGAGTACTTTGCTGTATTCTTTTACTGGATTTATAAGTTTGTTTGTCGAATCATAATGTTGATAATTTCACATCGTCTGATCAACGAAAATTCGGAATTCGGACTATTTCAAGAATCTTGGGTCAAGTCAGGTCAAATCAAATAATCTTAAATACAATGTACAAGTGTGAGTGTGTATATATGTATATAATTATATATCGTATAATCTCAAATTTTGAAATTCACTTCGTCGCTTCTACTCAAATTTTGATTCAGTCAGTCTTGTTTAATATTCAGTTAAGAGAAGTTGCAAAATGTTGCACCAAGTAATTTGCTTAAGCTTCGTAGTATTTTCAATAATTTCATTAAATTCATTTTCTAATGGAGTTCCACACTCTCCTTCTAATAAGACGGATTCATTTCAGGATTTGGATGTTCAACGTGGGCTTAACCCACAGAATTGTGCTGAGGCCAAGCTTAGTGGAATCTATGACATAGTTGTCCCCAAGATTAGTAATAAACCTTTTAAAGTTGCTTGCGATGCTCAAACTCGGGAAGGAGGCTGGACAATTATCCTGCGACGGATGGATGGAAGCGTCAACTTTTATCGGAACTGGACGGAGTATAGAAATGGATTTGGAAATCTAGATGGCGAATATTTCGTAGGTTTGGACAAAATCCATGCGATGACTGCAGAGAGGCGTCAGGAATTATTGGTCCTTCTCGAGGACTTTGAGGGAGATCGAAGATTCGAGACTTATGATGGGTTTGCAATTGGCGATGAGAGTGATCAATATGTCTTACACGGTCTGGGTGAAGCCAATGGAACAGCTGGAGATTCACTCACAATTCATCAAAGCCTGCGATTCTCTACATTTGATAAGGATAATGACGTATGGGACGAAGTAAACTGCGCCATTCGCGGCACTGGTGCCTGGTGGTATGGCACCCAAACATCTTTTTGTCATCTCAGGTAGGATGTAAAGTTAATTATTTCTTAGAGCTTCGATAACTAACTTGAATTTTTACAGCCAATTGACGGGAACGTATAACGGAACGGACACTGACTGGGACAGAGGCGTCAATTGGGATTCCTTTCGGAAACGGAATTACTCCCTCAAAACAGCCATTATGATGATAAGACCTAAAAAGTGATAATGAGTATAAAACAACATAAAATAGTTGATTCTGAGACGTTTGAATTTGTTGTACAAAATCATGCGAAAATAAATTAAAAATTGCATTTTCATGTTCCACAATTCCTTCAAGTATTTCCTTTATCAACAACTTAAATTTCAGTCACTCAAAAAAGGTATTGCACAATCGACAATCGATTCGTTGGACTCCCTTTGGTAGGGTATTAACAATATACTAGTTATGAGAATATATGTACAAACCATAAGGCAAAGTCGTAAATTGAAGCAGCGGTGACATCAGTAGCCAACACGGACATCGAGACATGGTTATGGGTTGTGTGATGT
>JBAMBL010002050.1:0-14929 GCA_037043405.1 Drosophila subquinaria
GCTCTAGCCGAAAATGTTTTTGCAAGGCCAAAACTTCATATAAAAAAAAGGGTTGCAAACATGCTCGAAATTATTTTGTAAGGCCATTTCTAAACGTATGTACGCTGTACCTAAATATGGGCAGCTCAGAATATTTTCTGGCGTTTTACAACACTGTTTGGTCAACAGATGGCAGCTTTATTTTGACCTTTCAAAACATCGATTGAATCGTTGTTTTGGATGGTCGAAATCAATGAACAACAATGGCGGGAAAAAGTAAGCAGCAAAATAAGAGCCGAATTGATGTCTTCGAAAATGAGGAACGAATAAGGCTGATTGAAGAGGTGAGAGAGAGGCCAATCATATGGGATTTAACCGATAAAAAGCATTTTGATGCGACATTTATCAAAAGTGCATGGGAGAGTATTGCAGAGGCGCTTAACAAACCTGGTAAGTTTTCTTGGACTGTTTATGAGACAATATTTAATGGATTACTTTGATTGCAGTACAAGATTGCAAGTCAGCATGGAGATCGCTTCGGGACAGCTACAAATACCACATTAAGGCGTCGGAGAAGAAGCGGGCAAAGAGTGAAAGTGCCGGTGGAGTAGGGCCACAGCCACCCATGGCCAATGAAGCGGTTGAATGGCATTTGGCGTCATACATGGCTTTTTTGCCGGAGCTCTTGCTCCTCTTCCGCCTCTAACAACAGAGCATAGGCCGTTTCCAAAAATTATGGTATTGGTCGCTGCTACTTCACAGATCAAGTCCATTTGGTCCATTTTGTCACTTTGATTGTTTGAAATTGTATTTACTTGTTTGTTGTGAACAGCTGACGTAACAGTGTGACCACAGCAGCAAAGAACCAACAATCTCTCAACTTTTTAGTGATTTTTTGGTATTATGCTGTCACACTGAATTCTGTAAGGCCCGACCTCAAAACATCGAACATTTCAAGCGTCCAAAATATTTTCGGCTAGAGCGTACTACGCTTAAATTTAAGACATTCAGAACTAGGACATTCAAAAGATAAAAAAACAGTGGGAAATGTCGTAAATGAATGTTCAATGCTCATATTGGGTGCGCTCTTGTTTGCGTAAACGTTTTATGTGGATTCTTCATTTATTCACAGCTTATTTTAGTTTCCGTTAGTGTTTATATTCTAACAATATTGACGTCGTTAGTGACCGAATTCAAATGACTCTTTCTCGTTCTCTCTTGACTGTTTTATTCTTTTTCCAATGCCTTAAAAAACTTTTAACAGTTCGATGTTCTTCTAGCCCAATCAAGCAATGCTGGAAAACGCCAGCTTCTTGTCTGGTGCTAAGCATATCGACTAGCAGGCAGAATAATCAAGATCTTCTTCTTTTCTTTACGCTACCATTTTTTATTTGCATGGGGTGGAGGCCTAAATGAAGAATTTTTCGAGCCAAACCTAGCTTCAGATGCGAAAGAAAAAAACAATATATAAAAACGTTTTCATTTAAGCTCACGGCAATGTATAACATCTGAAATGGGGTCAAGGTAGATGATTGAAGAAAAACAATAGTATTTACAAATAAAGTTTTTTTAATTAAGCCGAACCTTATTTTTATTTTTCTCCTTTTAGTTTCAAACATTTATTTATTTATGCTTAAGCCTAGTACCGACGTGAGATAAATTTTTAGCGGCGGAA
Organism: Drosophila subquinaria; assembly: GCA_037043405.1. NCBI lineage: Eukaryota > Metazoa > Arthropoda > Insecta > Diptera > Drosophilidae > Drosophila > Drosophila subquinaria. Next base: position 1,655 of record JBAMBL010002050.1, read on the forward strand.
AATGCTCAATATTTAGCTGTCGACGAGCGTAAAGCCAGAGTTGCCAATGTAACACGAAAAAATAACAAAAAGTTAAGTGGTAACTCTATGCATCAACAGCGGTTAATTTTAAATATGAACATGCAGAGCTGATTTTGATAAAAAGAGGAGATAATAGGCAATGAAAATGTAAATTATAGTTAATATAGGAGAAATATGCGACGGTGTTATGGTCGGCGCTGAAATATCGATAGACACAAGCTGTTACTAACGCCACCTATTGGTCACAGGAAAAACATACAGCAACAGCTTGGCCAATCAGCGTCGACCAGAACATTTAAAGCGGATAACAGGGAATAGGAGATGAGGAGATGACAGGAGTTTATGAGGTTAGGGGACAGGAAAAAGTTAGTCTGGTTTGAGGAGGATAGCGTGGTGGCGGCTGTGAGAGTTTTTCCTTTTGGTTCGGGAGAAAACGCGTGTCTTGCACCATTTTAAATCTGAAAAGATAAAATACAATTAAGTTAAAAGACGACGTCGTAAAATACATTAAAAATCACACAAACGCGACTCCACAGCATCCGCAGACACTCACACATTCTCGCGCATCCACGCACACACACACAGCCCGAGCGAGGGACCGGCAGACGAGAGGCACGGGAGCCACAGCGAGCTACTCGCCTACAACAGCACAACAACGTGGGCACCAGACGGAGCAACAAACGACGCAGCACACACAAGGATTGCGAGTGAGTTCGTCCCTGCCGGCACTTGGCGCAGTTGCTGCCATAGGCTCGCCAAGTGCCACAAACATATGCGCAGCCGCAGGCTCCAGCAGCAGCAAGCAGCCAACATCAGCGCGGGCGCAGCATCCCCTTGCACTCAAGCTGGTTTAGTCAGCTCGTTGCCGAGACGATCCAGATTTTGTCCTTGTTTGATGCTGTCCATTCACTATATGTATCTCCTGTAAAATAAGTTGCTTAATTTGTTCAATTTAATTCGATTGTGTGTGTATAAACGCAAATTGACATCAACACTTACACAAATATAACTGCTGCGATCCGCCCCCTCAAGAGCTCTTTAGGGAAGGCCCTTAGTAAAATACTTACCGTTATATCCTTTGTATTATATAATTTATACATATAAACAAACTACATCACTACACTTTAAAATATAATTTATCAGCTGATTGGTTTTGTTTACCCTCTCGCGCCATTACATAGAGTTGCCAGAATGTTTTTGTTAGTTATGCGATAGTTTATTGATTGTCACGAAGTATCGAATAAATTCAAATGTAATTTAATTAAAACCAAAAGCATAAAAATGTTAGAAGTAATAATTAGTATAAATGATTAAATATTATAACGTTTCTATAAATATGAATTGCTAATTTATTTATTCGGGTGAGATGGGTATGTGGTAGGTTGGGTGAAGTGTGGAATAGGGAGTCGGCATAAATATCGAAAGCCGACTATAGGTAGGGAGGGCATCGTAGTGGTGGATAATGCCATCTGTCCACCGAATCCTTGCCAGCAGATTGTCCGTTCTAGGTGTTGAGAAACCAGTCCAAGTGTTCAATTTCGAAAGTAAAAATATAAATATTTTGTTACCCGACTCGCCAGGTATCGAGGTCGACTCATCCCTGAGTTATGCCGATTGCTAGCCGGCAAATCGATATCTGGTTGCGATAGTCAAGTCGGATCATAACAAGTGGCGCCCAAGGGAAAAGGATGCAAGGATTAGAGTTCCGCCTTAATCAGGTGGCTTAAAATTAAATTAAAAATCAAATAGAAAACTATCGTCATCTTTGCCCGCCGCGCATCGGGCAGCCAGCTTTGATTGGACCGCGGGGAGGACCTCAATGCCTCACCTGTTGCTGCCACGGTTGGTCTGCCTGGTGTAGCGTTTGGGTAAAGATGGCGATAATGAGTAGTCAGGTCTAGGGGCTGGTCCCGGAATGGAATTGTCTTGTCCAATCCGCGTTGCCGTTCCTAGGCCTGATGAAGTCCATGATGTTGTGTTTGTAGAGATCAAAAATTCAAGTAGAAGATATTATTCAGAGCCATGACTGTGGTCCACGTATTTGGATTTGCTTGCCAATACGCTTGTTGTCCAGTCTTGTCAGTGTCTAGTATCACTACCAATCCATAGTCTAAAAAGGTCGTTTTGTAGTAGGAGCCTGCTGGCAAGTAGGATATACGATAGTTACCGACGGATCCCACACCCGCCCATATTTATCTCACCCATTTTTGTTTTGAATATTTATTCGATATTTTGTGTTTAATGTTTTTTTTTGTTTATTGTTTATTTGTCAGCAAGGGCAATTTAAATGACCTGGCGGTTATTTTAAAATAATCGGTTACAGGGTATTTTTGTTGTTTTTTTTGTTGATAGATAATTGTTAGGCTTATTTTAGGATTACTTTCATATTTATTTATATAGATTAGTATATAGGATAATATATGAAATTAGGAATAGAATAGCGTGTCTTTTTTTTTTTGTTATTTTTTGTTATTTATTATATTGCATGTTTTAGGAGCTATTTAAACATATATAATACTTTTTTTTGAAGAATAGGAACTAAATTATTAAAGAGATTAGCGAGGACGTTCATTCAAAAAAGCAGTTATGGACTCATTTCAAAGTAGAGGGGCAGAAGGTGATCGCTTTCCTAGCGAGATCAAGTCTGCGATTAACATCGCGCTATTCCAAGCACAGGAGACTTATGTGACGGCGATGGAAACGCAGTTCTCGGAATACAAGAACATGATCCGCCAGGATATGTTAACGTACATGGAGCAAATCCGGGAAGCGGTCCGAAACATGTGTTCTGGGGATCCTGTGCCGGCAGAGCAGCAGCTCCATTCGCCCATTGAACGTTCTACAGCTCTCGTGGCCGAAGGGACAGCAGATTCCCTCGTAAATGGATGGCACAACGAGGCGCTGAAGAAACAGCAGGTGTGGGAGCCGGAGCTATCGGTGACACCTCCTCCTTTGGAAGCAGCGCAGGACGGCGTCATCGACGAGGGCGTCATCAGGGAGCTGGAGGCTCCGCAAAAGGCGCTAGCGTGTCAGAGTCCCCAACAAGTTGATCAGCAGGAGCAATCCACGAACGGCCCTCTAGAAACAAGCGCATCTGGATACTCAGATTCACCGTCGGCTCCATTAAAGGACTCAGAGCAGAAGGCTCGTCAGTGGCCCGGGCGCGCAGCAATCCGGGATTTTGATGTTCAGAGCAACAAAGGAGAAAGGCACGCGAGGATCTCTAAGATGGTGAACTGGCCCGACATGAGCATTAGCTTGCAGAAATTGCCTGAAATAGATCCAGGGACAGATCCGGTGGTGGAAGCGCTATACCGGCCGCGTGCTGGTGGAGGAGCAGAATCTTGATGCGGACCTGGAATGGAAACGAGATTAGTAACTGTTACGATAGTGCCCGGCTAACTTAGTCGGTAAAGCATGAGACTCGTAATCGCAGGGTGTGGGCGTGGCCTACGTTGGCGCCTGGAATCCCCGACTTCTGTTTCCTCGATCTCCCCCCCCCCCCCCAGGAAGGGTGTGTTGTTATGGTCGGCGCTGATCTATCGATAGAATCGATAGCGATAGTCTCCAGCTGTTGCCAACGCCATCTATTGGCCGCAGAAAAAACACGTAGCAACGGCTCAACCAATCAGCGTCGACCAGAACATGTAAAACTTAGAATAGCGTAGGGATCAGGAATAGAAGAATGACATTGGTAGGGATTTGACAGGAGAGAATTAGGTTAGGGATTTAGTCTGGTTTGGGAGCTGGTTCGCGTGGTTGATGCCAGAGAAGAAGAAAAGTGTCGACGTACGGGAACGCGTTAAATTGACAGAAAGAAAATCTGTAAAATAAAAATTAATAACAATCAATAACACGCCGAATCATAAATAAATATACGTACGTGACACTCAGCCGACGCAGCAGCTACCCGCACACACAGTTAACACACGACGAGGGAACCAGACGGAGCATCACGAGAAGCAGCACACAACACACGGCGAGGGATTGACAGACAGGAGGCAGATCAGGCAGGATCGAACAACGCCCACAGCCAGCGGGAATCATACATACACGTCACAGCCACTGAACCAGTGAGTCCGTCCCTGCAAGCAGCTTGGCGCAGATCCGCTTGGCGCGCCAAGTGCCACAACATTTTCCTTGTTCCTTGTCCCAAGCTCGGAGCAATCAGCTGCTTTGCGCAGGGATTGTTTGATTGTTGTTTCCTGCAAATATTTACATTGTTATTAATCATTTTGTCAATATAAATGTGCGTGTATATAGGCACGCCATTGCACACATACAGACCTGCGAATCGTAGTAGTCAGTCTCGGTAGGGAAGCTTGGCTTATATTATAATACTTACCAGATTTAGTTAAACTACATCACTACACTTTAAAATATAATTTATCAGCTGATTGGTTTTGTTTACCCTCTCGCGCCATTACATAGAGTTGCCAGAATGTTTTTGTTAGTTATGCGATAGTTTATTGATTGTCACGAAGTATCGAATAAATTCAAATGTAATTTAATTAAAACCAAAAGCATAAAAATGTTAGAAGTAATAATTAGTATAAATGATTAAATATTATAACGTTTCTATAAATATGAATTGCTAATTTATTTATTCGGGTGAGATGGGTATGTGGTAGGTTGGGTGAAGTGTGGAATAGGGAGTCGGCATAAATATCGAAAGCCGACTATAGGTAGGGAGGGCATCGTAGTGGTGGATAATGCCATCTGTCCACCGAATCCTTGCCAGCAGATTGTCCGTTCTAGGTGTTGAGAAACCAGTCCAAGTGTTCAATTTCGAAAGTAAAAATATAAATATTTTGTTACCCGACTCGCCAGGTATCGAGGTCGACTCATCCCTGAGTTATGCCGATTGCTAGCCGGCAAATCGATATCTGGTTGCGATAGTCAAGTCGGATCATAACAATTTACATGTGTATGTACATATTTATATGCATAAGAGGTACATCATATATACATATTTTTACAAATTGAATATGCATACAGCAGTATGAAATTCGTATATTCATGAATTTCTCCTATAATCTGATCTTATTTACAATTAAATCGGTATGTGTAAACACATATGCACATACATACATACAGACATACCTCTGTATTACCAAGTTTACAAGGCGGCTAAGCCAGATGATATTTATATTAGTTGCCTCTCAATTATGTTTATATCATTTTATTCGGTATATGACTTATATATATATTTGGGAATCAACTGATTTTGTAACAAATTTTAATACGAAAAGCGTTAAACCGCCCCCAAATATTTCTTATATTAAAGTGCATGAAACAACTCGACTCGATTTTATCAAGTCTGCCGTATAAACTTGGTATTTTTTTCACGAATTATGATGCCAGCAACATTTAAGCCGGTGCAACTATGTTCCCAAATTTGGAACTATTAACTTATTCAATATCGATCCAGCTTTCAATTTAAATTTCATAACAATCAATCACTGAACATATTCAGATATAAATAAAAGATTGTATTTCTGAATTTTAAGCATGGCTATATCGACTCATCTGTTCATATTGATCGAAAATGATCAACGAATAATTTATTACAATTGAATATAAGTTATTAGAGTTGGGCATTTTAGTTCAATTTGCTGAATAAGTTCAATCGTTCATTTTTCGGTCGTGAACTAAATTAGTCATTTAGTTCAGTTATTCAGTTGGTCAGTTGGTCATGAACTATGAAAGATGAATAGGTCATTTTGATCAGTTGTTTATGAGAGATAAACGATGTGAATAGGCTACAACTGTTTCTTTTTAGTGGAATGTGAAATGTGTTTTAAGTTATTAATAAGAATAGACGACAACTGCCAAATATATTAAGGATTATTTTTTTAATATTTTGGGTTATACCTGTACCTTGGCTAATTGAAAATGAGCAAAATGAGGCAATGGTTTTTTTTTTGGTCTTAAATAAATATATGAAATTAAAGCATTGTTACATGTAAAATTGTTTTAAAAAATTACTGATCAGCTGCAAAATGATCGGTTTAGTTCATGATTGACTGAATAAGTTCATTCGTTCATCTTAATGACCCGTTCATTTGAACTTTTTCAGAACGAAACGACACAACTCTATAAGTTATTAGCTGATTTAGGTTATTTAATAATCTAAATTATCTAAATACCTAATCACTATTCTAACAGATTATACAAAAAAGTACAAAAAAAAATCCATCGATATTATATGAACATAAGAAACCATCGATTGCGACTCATCGGCAATAGAGTTGGGATTCTTAGTTTAATTTGTTGAGTTAGATCAAAAGTTTTTTGATTTATTCAATTGGTAATCTGGTCATTTGTTCATGACAAATGCTGCTTTACGGTATAATAATTGTATGAATTGTATGAATATTTAATTTAAAATTACCTACTGAATAAAATGAGCGATGTAGTTCATGAGTGATTGAATTAGTTCTCTAGTTCATTTTAATGGCCCGTTCATTTGATCTTGTTCTAAACGAAAAGACAACTCTAATCTGCAATCGTTACACGTCAATTTTTTGTGACAAAATTTGTGTGAAATTCTCAACTCTTGAAAGGTTGTTATAATTAGTGGAGTGGAAAGAAACGCATAAACATGGGATTAACAATTTCCAGTTTGCTGACGCGACTTTTTGGCAAAAAACAAATGCGCATTCTGATGGGTAGGTTTTGACGTAGAACGCTGTATGATTAATTGCAGGCTGGGACCATTAGCAGCGAGCCACGCCAATAAGTACTGACGAGTTACACCTACTTTCAATGTAAGGGACTGAAAGCAGATCTAGCCACGCAGCTGGATACTATTCATGGAATAGTCAGAGTGTATATTGCGTGGCTGATCTTGTCCTAACATACATATTTGTACACGCATTTGAACTAACTTAGATATGTACTACATGTATGTACATATGTACATTGTACATTGGTACTGATTGATAAATGATTACACGTCAATACATACTTACATATGCTTTGGTGTTATCTTGTGCACAGTTGGCCTGGACGACCTGCCGGAAAGACAACCATTCTGTACAAATTGAAGCTCGGCGAAATTGTAACAACCATTCCGACTATCGGCTTTAATGTGGAGACCGTAGAGTATAAAAATATATGTTTTACCGTGTGGGACGTTGGCGGCCAAGACAAGATTCGACCGCTGTGGCGCCATTACTTCCAAAATACCCAAGGACTTATTTTCGTTGTCGACTCCAATGATCGTGATCGCATTAATGAGGCTGAAAAGGAACTGCAAAATATGGTACGTGGCTCTGCCAAAGGATACATTTACATACAAATGTATTTTTATTGATGTTCTTTGTTCCGTTTGATTTACTTAAGCTTCAAGAAGATGAGCTGAGGGATGCGGTGCTGTTGGTCTTCGCCAACAAACAGGATCTTCCGAATGCCATGAGTGCTGCCGAGCTAACTGATAAGTTACACCTTAATCAATTGAGAAACCGCCATGTAAGCAATATCCTTCTCAAGTCTCCCTATCAATTTTTGATCGAATGTTTCTTCTTTTGCAGTGGTTTATTCAATCGACTTGCGCCACCCAAGGTCACGGTTTATACGAAGGACTCGATTGGCTATCGGCGGAATTAGCCAAAAAATGATAACTTCATTGGACTAACAATGATTTTCGACCGAGCGCTAGGATTTTGTTTTTCATAAACCTAAAAACTATTAATATTGATAAGATTCTAAATAAATATGTATGTGTATAATAAGTTGAATTAACGTTTTTCAAGTTTATGCTAATTAATATGTAATCACACGGTTTAATATCCACCCCAGGGAGCTCGATTGCTGTGCAAATTAAAAAAACAGCTTTCAGCAATTTGGTAAGGCTTTATCTGCCTCAAGGATCATTCAAAATGATTTGTTTATGCTGTGTTGCTAACGAAATCCAATCGATGGAGTTGGTCCAAGGAAACCCAGCAAACCTCATCCTGCCAATGATGTGCGATACTTTAGTTGAGCGCCATTAACAATAAAACGCAGCAAAAATCAAAATAAATAAATTGGTCAACAGAGGTTTTGTTTTATTATTTAACAACTTGCAATTACACATACGAACAAAAACAGTAAAAAAAAAGTCGCAGCGGTCAAGATAAACAGACATGGATTTTACACATATGCAAATGTGAAATCAGTAAAACAAAACAATAATTATATATGTACATATATGTAGAATAATAAAATACAAACATAAGTAAACAGTTTTTATGGCTGCGTTGTAGTAAACCAAACATTTTAGATGTATTAGAGAACAGAGGTAACTTAGGTGACTACACATAAATATTGCAAACAAAATAATATACTCGTATGTATGTATACTTTGATATATAATTCACTAAATACAAGTGCATGCATGTATGTCTTTGTATAAAAATTAATTAGCTATATTTGGAATAGCATTGGAATGCATTTGTATGGATTTGTATACATGTACACTTGTATTATTAATTCTAATTTAATTTAAATATACATTTATCAACATACACTGATAAAACAACATATCAACGCTATATGTAACAAACGATATACTTCTGTTATGACATACATTTTTCCAATAATACTTATTTATCCATTTACACATTAGTCAAGCATATTTTGCAATGCAAGAGATAATACTAAGCTATTTCTTCAATTATTTGAACTACTGCGCGTCGTGCTGATCTTTGTCTTGTAACGTAACGTAATGTTCACTGTCCACTGTTCAGAGGTGATCAATATCCAAAGTATCTGGCGTCAACAGCATGGACTCGCTATGGGAGTCATCGACCAAAGAAGATAGCGAATCATTTATCATAGCTGCTGTCAAATCCACCGAATGCCGCTGATCATCATCATCGTGCACGCCATGCGATCGTTGAGATGACGACAGCAGCGGATCGTGTCCAGCACCATCACATCCATCACTAAGCATACTAAACGCTCCATTCTGTTCACTCTCACTGTGATCGTGATGGTGATTGTGGTGCGAATGGTGCGAATGGTGGTGGTGGTGCTGAAGCTGTCTACTCGTTCGATGGCAATGCTCGGACTCTGCACAACAACCACAATTACTGTGGTTATCAACGCCTTTGCCATCACAGGTCCCGTGAGAATGTCCCCCTGTCGCCGTACCGTAAATATTTCCCTCTAAAGTGCCCTTCGATCCAAAACTATTGCACTGCAGCTGTGTTGAAATGGGCGAATGAGCTGCGGCCATCAAGTGGCTACTGTGCGAGGAGAGCATCGGATCTCCACCCTGCACCGGGTGCTTGCAATCTTCCATAAGCTCGTCGATTTGATTTAAGCCCATGCCAGGATCACTGCTTATCATTGGGAGCTGCAAGTGCCAAACAACAAATAGTATACTAAACAATATATATGCAGTAGTATGACAAAGAACATACCTTGCTCTCAATGACATTGTCCATTAGAGAAGCTGAACGACGAACGGAACTTTGCGCCACAGAGGAAGACGGTGTTGGACTGGACGACTTGAGATACGAGATGGCAGATGGCGTAGGCGCAGATGCTGATGCTGATGTGAGATTGTAATCAGACAGGGGAATGCCGTGCGACTTGGCCTGCATTTCCAATTCCCTTATGCGAGAGGTAAGCTTTCGGTTCTGGATTTCCATTTGTCGTTGACGGCTTTCGTTTTGCCGCAAGCGAGACACCTCATGCTTCAGACACTTTATGTAATCGACGGACGACTTTAGGATAGTGCCCTTATTCGGGCGTATGTCGCGCACAACCTCGTAGAAGGCCTCACTGCCCTTGGGCAGCAGAGTGCCCAGCTCCTTGATCCTGTCATTGATGTTAAAGCGACGGCGCCTCTCAACTGTAATGCATTCGAACAGTGAGTATTATACATTAACTGGCAATTGTCTACAAACTATTCACATTTCTACTCACTCATATTGTGATTATCCTTCTTCTGTCGATCCTTGGCCAACGCATTTACTTCGGCGTCCGTCAAATTTTGCGGCTCCTGCTTAATCGACAGCTCAGAGCTAAAGTTCTTATCAAAGTTGAATGAATCGTTCTGCAAAATGTCGTCAAAGAGATCGTCTGCCTGCAAATCAAAACAGGATTCCATGCAGAACTTTAATTTAGGCAATTTTTCAAAAATTAAGATTTATTTGCATACTAAAAAGGTAATTCCTCCTCCTGTTGACAACTTGTCCAATAATCCCCTTTCTTTTTTCTGATCATTTATACAAACACGATTCTCTTCAAGGTAGAATTTAATATAAATCAGGTAATGTTAAGTTTAACAGAGATTTAAATAATTAGTGTGTAGGTTTTGCTTATTAAACAATCGTGCTCTACTGATTAGGAAGATCCGATTCACCACAAAACTAAAACGACAGCGTTTATTCAACAACAAACAAAACCTTTGCCGTAGCAAATGCTCGACTGCGTGATACCCTCACAAGGTTAGTGTTCTCCACCGTAATCCATTGAAATTTCAGGGTAGATTGAAAATGTGTAAATCTATAACACATACATAAGTAAATGTATATGTAGATGTGAATACGTTTTGGCTGTGATTAGTTTCAATTTGCAGACACCAATTAAGTGGAATCGAACACACAACTCTTGGTGCGTATGTAAACAGCAGTGTTGAGCCGAAAATTGTTGAAATAAAAACCGAGAAATCTCATTTTAACCAACTATTATAATTTGGGAATCTTTCTTTATCATGTGTAGAATAAAGGAATTTTAAATATTATCAGAGTCTTCTTCATTGGACTCCATATCTAATAGAAATTAAGTTTAAGAATTAAGTGGACTCTTCTCGGCCTATGTGCTTATACTTAAGGCCAAGACTTAAATAAGACTCAATGTATTTAGTCAACGATCAATAAAAAAGCCAAAAAACGCTAACAAATCTGGGGAGGAAAACCACCAAAGCGGCAGCACTGATACCAGTAACGGGAAATATGCTGTGAGTTTTAAGTATTAATATAATTATCGAATTCAAATTTGAAAATCAAATAGATCAGGAAACCGAAAAATGAAAATGCGTTTGTGCAATGTTCGATCACAAATACGTAGCTTAGATAATTTGTTAATTTTTATCATTATTATTATTATTATTATATTGAGACACGATTACTGGAATCTTTACATTCTGAAGCAGCCCAAAACTATTTAGCTAACCTTAATTTGAGGATTTTATTGTCCTCGCCCCAGCTCTGATCAATCAACTTGCCGAAATACCTCCGATTTGGTAGTTCCTTCAGGTGATCGAGGAACAAACCAGCCGCTGATATGATGTCGCAACGAGTGCCATTATCAATAGAAATAAAAAAAGCGTTGACTTTAATGAGGCCTAAAGACATCGAGAACTATGAGTAAACAGTCGCATGAATGATTGATCGCTGCATATTTTATAGTTTCGTAGTTTTTTTGAGTAGGCAACATTTCAGTTAGCGGCCGGGAACTGTACTGAACTATATACTGATATATTTTCACTTCCATATATAGAGATGTGTGTAGACTAGGAATTATATTAAATCGGTTAGACCTTCTGTTTGGATAATGATTCAATATGATACGAAATATAGCGAGAATATATAAAGATAACTTTGTTTTAGTACACTTACATCGCTGTCAAATGAAGGGAGCTGAAAGCAAAAGATAATGTATAAATTAATAATATGTTAAAGGTTCAGTTGCCATCTAAATAAATCCTCTTGGATCAAAATGATATTAAAATGAAAGGTTTATCAGCCTTTTACATCACTACAATATATGAGTCTTAACTCGAGAATTAAAGAAATCTAAATTACCATATGATAAGGATTTTGATTGTACTAGAGTATCATATAATGTATTTATTAGTTTACAATGACGTAAATTCCAAGTTGCTTACACATTTAAAAAGCGAGTTATATCACTTTAGTAGGGAATGCCCAATTGCTAGATACTTAATTTCCAGCTCTGGGAAACCCAGGGAACTATTCACAAACAGAGATAAGATCATTATTTCGCCAACTTGATGAAATTTCCATCGACCTAGAAGGTTGTATTTGTATGTAATGATTTTATACCCTCACAGAGACCTGTATTCAATTGTCGACTGCTAGTTCCCATAATACCTATATATGATATAGAAATCCGCTCCTAGAGTATCTACCATAATATCAGACACACAACAAACAAGAACCTATTACTAAATCTTAATTTTTCCCCTAAAGATTCAGTTTTGATCAGTTTTGATCGATCGAAAGGCAGGGCGGATCAGGTATATACATATATGTATATATTTAATTGGGTGACAAAATCATAACAAGATTCAAAGTACCCTTTTTCTATGCGTACCGTTGAATGGGCAGTGATTAAAAACAGATATAGTATCTGTGGTACATGAAAGGCCTTCACGATAATACATACATATGTACATATGTACATACATATAAAGAGAACCTAAATTGTACTCCTTATCTAAGCAACAGAAATCTTATTGTCATTACGTCGTCTACGCACATAGCTAAAATAAATAAATAATTCGTCAACACATACATACAGACGCTAACACACACACACACACACACACTCAAGATTCATAGCATTTGGAACAGAAGGGAACTATAAAAGTCTTAACTGGATTTTCGAGAAAAATTATCAAACCTTATACAAACACATACATACACATGTACATACATATGTACAAACTTACAATGCACGTAATCAAATAAAATATTTAAGTTCTCACATTGTGTTAATAGAACTGATATATACACATACACATATACATGTTTGCATATATAAATGGGTGTATGTATGTATGTATATTCAATTAATGTGTGTCAATCAGTCAGTCGTCTGTCGGCCGGCGGATTTCAAACCGGTTTTTACGAATTGAAACGAAATGTCCAAAAAGTTGGAGTTAATTTTTTACGATTTTGAATTAAACCGTAATGTTAATCATTTTAAATCGATATTTATTGCACATTTAAACTGCATACATTATTTCGGCCCCATATTATACTTGAAATAGATTTGACAAAAGTAAAAAGATCATTACCAATAATCATATCACAACACACACACACACACACATGTACATACATACATATCAATATTGACACATGTACATACACACATACACATGCATTCAATAACAATTGCTCAAATATTTGTTAATTATAATTAATTGTAAATATTCAGAAACACTCGCACTCGCATTTAAAGTACTCGCTACTCATTCAGCTAACAGCAATAAATAAAAAACAACAACAA